>VXCM01002266.1:0-77261 GCA_014773175.1 Lucifuga dentata
GCTCCAAAAGTGTTTGCCTGTCATACTGAGTGATAGACAACACCGTGCTTGCAAAAATAGCTAATAGGAGTGATCTATATGCAGCGAACAATGAAATCATATGAATTCCATCCATGTATACATTGTAAGCCGTGTTTTTTGCCTTAAGCACAGTTCAGACAAAGTTGGAGGCTAGTACACATGTAAATGTACTGACTGTTAAAATGTCTGCAGGGTGTGACAAAACATTTGAAAACGGTGACTATAAATGGGAGCCGCAAGCTCGCTCTCATTGTCGTTTTTCCACTCTAGGTGACATGTTTACACTGAGAGACATCACTCCTTGCAGCACAAAAATGTAGACAAATCACAAAGACACAGGAGTTTAAATATTCACTGTGGCAGTGCAGAACTGGCAGTGTTCAGACAGACGCCTTTCTCATTATTCTGCTGGCCAGCAACAAATAAGAGAAAATGCCTCTGTAACAGAAGCATGGCTGACCATCCAATTATCTCTTGTCCACATTTTGTTTACCCAGCACACTTTTTCTGTTGTAGGTTAGATGCTAATGAGGACTAATTAGTTACGATAAATTGAAGTAATTCAGTGTTTAGACTAAGAAACCCCAAACAGAACGTTCTTTTACGTGAGAAAGCCTCTCATTGTTGGTACTGTGCCATTCATCGGCAGCAAGGAGTCAGTTCACTTTTGGTGCTTGTGATAAATTGGCTTGCAATCCTAAGCTGATCTGGTCATTAGCAAAGAACAAAACTAGTTATCCTCATGTTGGTGTTGTATTGTGATTGTGGTGGGAGTAATTAGTTTAATGAGCCCCCTTGTTGAACCTTCTGAGAAAAAGCAAGACACATTCAGTGATATGCTCCAAGTTCATCTTGTTGGAGGTGGTGAGAAAGTTTATTGATTATATCCTGCTGTGTGAGAAAGCCTTGTCAAGGAACAATGCAGCACCAGCTTGCCTCACTATAGGTTCAAAGAAACTGAGGGTTTTATTTTACTTTGATGGGGCCAAAACTGAAAAGTTCTAAGGTCATCCAGTTGAATTGTAATGAACCTGAAATGACAGCAAGATTGTCTGAAGTGATTAACAGGAGGACAAGAACAACTCTGCTAATGTATATTGCAATGCTTAAAAGAAACAGGGTTTCTGCTTTCAAAATAAAGTGATATAAGTAAATGAACATTAAATTTGTTTCAAATAAACCACTTCATTTTGATGCAATCAAACAGGACGTCTGGCTGGTGAGTAATGGTATTGTGTTGTAAGTTTCATAAATCTCAAAACCCTCACGACTCATTTTTAAACTCAAAGAAATGAATCTAATGCACTGGAAACAAGAAATAAATAGAAACAAAATTCTGCATAATCTATTTACTAAGACTAGAACATCCATCCATCAGGCCATTCTCTGTTCAGGATTGCAGGAGCCTGGAGCCATCAAGCCAATTACACTGATGTTTTGCCACTGATGACCAAAAACAAAATAATATAGAATATATTTTTTATATTTTGACTTATAAGTCATAGTGTCATAATACTTGTAGAGCTTTACGACCTCACTCTAACTCTTAAAATCCTAAACTGAGTAAATTTTATTGCTTCAAAACCAAAGGCAAAACTTACAAACAAACAACAGAGACCATCCTCATCTGTCATCTAATTGTTCATTAATTATATCGTAAATCACTGTGAAAATGACAGCTCGTACCAATTACAAATGTCATGGTTGGGCTGGCCCCCTATCAAGCTTCAGCGTTCCTGGAAACCACATTGTGTACAAATCAGCTTCTAATGCAGGAGCCAAAGGTCATGTAAAAATGGAGATCTTACTACACATTTTTCCCACAAACCTGTCACTGTGTTTAAATTAATGATAAAAATCAAAACCTACAACATTTGAGTCTGGTAATCATGCAGACTTCCAAAGGGTGGTGGTTTCGAATAATCACTAAAGGCATAATCTGATTCAAACCAGTTTGCCCAGGTGTAGTAATGATGTGGTCCATCTATTTCTTCTGCAACAAAAAAAATATAACATAACATTGCTACAACCAGCCCAGATTGACAAACTATTTATAATCAGTCTAAATTGTAGCACTCAACTGATCTGTGATCCAGTTGTAAGCAAATAACAACTAAATCTATGCTATTAATGCACTATGGAATTACAAACACACCAAACATTTACATTTTCTTTTTCAGTCATTACACCTGTATAAATTTAGATGCAAATTTCAACAAACAAAATCAACAAAATCAATGACTGAAAATTTAAATATTGTTCTTCATGGAAATTGATTTCTTGCTACAGGATTTCAGTTTTGTCATTTACTATACAGTAAGACTAGAGGTTTTGGCATTTTAATTTAAATCATTACATCAGAAAGCTGATAAATCAATAATTCAAAAAAAAAAAACTTGTGTAAAAGATTAGAAAATAAAGTTTNAAAGCTGATAAATCAATAATTCAAAAAAAAAAAACTTGTGTAAAAGATTAGAAAATAAAGTTTATATCACAAACATTCTGTACTTTATTAATGTTTATTATTATTAAGATTATTATTATTATTATTATTATTATTATTATTACTATTATTATTATTAAGGCTGATGTGAAGCACATTGAGCAGCTCTTTTGGGTTTTCTCCCAATTTTTCTCTTTACTTACTGTTAAACATACAGTATTCTGAGCTGCCCTCAGCATTTATAATAGCCCAATCTCACACAGATGCATTCAGTTTTGCATATTCAAAGAGGATTGTTTAATTTTGCTACTATTTTATCATGCACACAGTGTGTGAGAGCAGGTGAGTGAGGTTCAGGTGTGAGGTGGCCACAGGGCTGCTGGTTCCCTCCTCTCTGAACCCTGGGGATTCACCTAAAAAAAGACTTGCCACTGCTGCACGTGCCCTCCGTGATATTTATCTTCCTCTGCCCGCCACATTTGTATTCTGGCTGTGTTTAAATGCAGACACTGACAGCTATTTAGCATTACATTTGAATGCCTTTAAAAGGACCTTTTCAAAGGAACGCAGGCATGGTAACAGCGAATAGAACAAATAGCAGATGGTGTTGAAACTCTATGTTCACATCAGGGGGTGATGCAAATGTTCATCATTCATTAATGCGGAGGACAGTAATTTGATAATAACGGAACACGCTGCTGATATTTCATCATCATAATATTCTGTGCACTGTGCAATAGACAAAGCATTAAAGTAGAGTTAAATCATAGAGTTACAACTACCTAAAAAGTAAACAGAAAACTACAGCTACAGTTGTAACTATTTAACAAAAAACAAAATGAAAACATTCAAGGGGCTGGACAATATCACCAAAAATATCTATATCTATCTATAATAACCACTGTGATGTCATGAAATATATGTGTGTCGTCCCCCCCTCCCCCCCAAATAATTGAGCCATAATTAAGTCAAATAATTGTAATGAAATTACAATTATTTGTAATTTCATTACAGTTATTTATCAGAATTTTTTAAGCAACTTATTTCAGGCTGATAGGTAGAGCCCATGGTTGCTAATAAAATAATTTTTTTTTTTTTTTTTTTTTTAAAGCACATATACATACCTACATACCTGTAGGCAGCTGGGGGGAGACGACGACTTATTTTCATGCAAAAGTTATTATTTTAATTAAATTATTGATAAAATTGTGGTGACTATAATTGTGGTACAATGTGTGTAAAAGTTACATGTTTCTATACTTAAATGGTGCAAAAAAGCACATTTCTTAGGACAAAACAATGCCCTTGGCTGTAACTGTTTAATATAAATATACCATATATAATTGAAGCATGTTTTGTTGCCATCACTGGCAACATATAGGGCAATGGACAAACATCCGACTGAATGGCTTTGTTGAAACATAATAAAGTGATCAATCTTCATAGCATGAGATGATTGAAACAGGTCAGTCGTGAGTTTATATGAATGTACTCAAAGAAAGCATCCTCCAAAGGCTATTACAGCTGAGATGAAAAGATGGACTTCACAAAACTGTTCGTGTGCAAATGCACAAATCAATTCATTAGCAGGAGTAATTGATGGGGTTTCAGCACTCAGAACAGTTTCACATAGTAATTTTCACAGCCACTGTTCCTTACATAGTTAGTCATGCAGCAAATCCCTAAATGATTTCTACACTCAGGTGTTAAGTGTTCAATATTTTTACTTCTTTGTCTGCAACACCACATGGTCAGGCTCAATGCAACTTTTCACACAGTCATTATTTAAATTTACATAACTGTGATTTAATAATCCAAAATGGTCAGTGATCCATCTAACTTTACACATTATTATTACCAGGTCAAGATGACATGGGATACATGAGAAGCACGGGTTTTTAAAAACTCAAGATGGGATTCATAAAGCACAGTGCCAGACTTACTGTTTTGATAAGAGCAAATATCATGCAACCATGTTCCCTCCTTCATAACCACGTAACACCATCTTTTCTTGTTGCCTTGAAAGAGGGAAGCAGTTCATAAAACACACCACCGTGCAAAAATTGACAATCTAGTCATAAATTTCATCAATGTGCTGATTTAGGGAAGCTATATGAATGAGCTTCAATTATCACAGTGCTTATTTAGTGTGATGCTCTGTAGTTATGTTTTTTCTTTTTTTTTTTTTTTTTANTTTTTTTTTTTTTTTTTTAATGAATCCATGCTTTAGAGCATTTCATTTGGACAGCAAAACAAAAATTAATGAGAGGTGAAGTATATTTGATATGTAACTTGGGTCTTGTTAACACATTAACCAGTTTCATGTCAGGAGGAGTTGAGACCAATTTACTGTACTAATTAGCTTTGGGAGCACTTCCTTCATTGTCCGTATGGAGATCAGATTTAAGACACCTCCTGCCTCACCCTGGGTCTCTGATGCCTAATCAATAAATAATCTGCGACTGGATCTGCACGACCAAATCTCCATCCATCACCCACTGAGCTGTCTTTGTATCAGTCTGTGAGTTTATAGGCCACTGCCCGCCTGCATGCTAAACTCCACATCAGCAGTGAAGTTTGAATTTCCTCTCTAATCCTCATATCATGTGTAATTATTTATTTCTCATATATAACAGTTTTAGATTCTAAAAGCTTAAATAATAGTCCCCTGTACATCATCTGTGCTGTCATAAATTTTTAAAGTTGTGATTGTCCTGCATCATCCACTCGTCTGTTAACCTTATCTCTGTCTGTTCTTGCCAAATGAACAAATCAACGGCACACTCATGCATCCTGTCACTAAGCACTACACGTAATTGGACAGTTGGAGCCTCATTTGAGCACAGAGAGCTTATCTTATTTGGTTTATTGTATTCTCTGCTCTCTCTCTCTTTCTTTCTCTCACTGTTACCACTTGTTCAGAGTCTTCTTTTTTTAACCCTGTCCTCTCACATTACCCTTACCCCCCTATCTAATTCCGCTGGCTCTCTTTCTTCCTCTGATCATCCTGTCCTTTTTCTGCTGTAGCCAGGCAATGGGAGGTACTAAAAGAGGCAGGATTCAGAGGTCATTTTACAAGTGAAGCTGCTAATTAACAGAAAAGAGTTGAACCATTTCAAATGGAAATGGTGTGGAAGCATAACATTGCCCTTCATTTCATTTTGTTTTTTTTTGCTTTACCCAGTGTTGCTTCCCTTTCAAAGGTGCTCCAAAACACTTGATCGCTTCTATTTCTATGGACATTGACACCTCCTTCTGCAGGAATAGCACATTTCTAGAGCGTCTGCCACTTGCACAAATCCACGCAATTTTCTCATACCAGAGATGACATTTAATTCCGTGTGTGCAGCTACTCCAGCTCGATCAGCAACATCAAATGTTAAATTCTAATAATAAAACTATGAGTACTATGATAATATATTTTTTTGTCACAAAAACATCATCAGATTTACCTGCCACATAGATTAATCTATAATCTTCATTCCAAGTGATGTATGATTTGGCAAACAAAACCTAAAAAATACAGAGGAATAAAGTCAGTAATTACTGTACTGACATACTTGGAGGGCTTTCAATTTACCTAAATACATCCATTTTGTAAGACTCTGTAATAATTTAGTTTTTCTGCACTATGTTTCAAAGCAAAATATTGTATATTTTTACAAAACTTCATTTATATGAAAGGTATTTTTAGCCTACTAGTTTGGAAAAAAATTATTTTAAATGTAAAAGATATGATGATGATGATGATGATGATGATCTCATAAAAATTATGAGTTTAAATCAGCCAGCAGTTTATGTTTGGTGTATTTACACCACCTCATAAAAATATTTACAGGTTAAGGTAATTACCATAATTTTTAGATAGATATGGTCAGTAAGCAAAGGTATATGAGTTCTTTTTTCAATACTAACAAAAAAAGTTATTTCAAAGAATATGAAGGTGAAAAATGTTCTTGCTCTCGCTCGATAAAAATCACCCTTGGTAGAGTACAGCTTCTGTCATGGATAGACTGACATAACCTACAGCTCAAGTATTTAACTGAAATTCTAATCAATAATTCAACCATGCAAGCACCCATCCTCATCACATGCCTTTCAAGTCAGTCTTATTTGAACGAAAGGCCAGTGTGTGTGTGTGTGTGTGTGTGTTTGTGTGCTTATGAAAGCAGTAAAAGCAGAGGTGTCTCATTACAGGTGATGATATTGGAACCCAGATTGATGCCATAGTTCTGCCTCTGCCAAAGAATCAATGACATGGCTGCCGGAATGAATCAAGCTCACAGCTGTCAGGAATCTGAAGCTCAGCTTGGATTTGAGAATAGTGGATGGATTGTTTTAAACAAAACTGAACGATGGTGGAGTTGTAAATTTATTGGAAATGATTCTTTATATAATGTATGTGTGTGTGTGTGTGTGTGTGTGTGTGAGAGAGAGAGAGAGAGAGAGAGAGAGAGAGAGAGNTGTGTGTGTGTGTGTGTGTGTGTGTGTGAGAGAGAGAGAGAGAGAGAGAGAGAGAGAGAGTGTCAGGGCTACAGACTGCGACCATTTAGTTTAAGACAGGCAGGCAAATATTATAAAAGGTTAGAGGTGCAATACTGAGAGAGATTCACTTGATTTACTGTTCTATCATTGTCCAATTATTCATGCACTTTATTTTCTTTAAACATATGTACTGCTAGCTAATGTTAGTGCATTTTGTTGTACTTCGGAAAGAGGAAAAGAACAATGCTAGTAATACTATAAATAGTGACAGACAGCAGGAGAACAATACCCAATTCAGAGATGTGGTCCATGTTATTAACAACTTTGATTTCAGGTATATCAATGCAAGATAGATCTTTGTTATTTTGACTACATTTGATGAATATCTGGTTAATATTTCTGTTCCATCTTAAAAAAAAAAAAAAAGCTTAATAATATTTCATGAAATTAAGTTTGTACCAGTCTGTCCAAAATGGCAAAAAAATTAAAAGACTTCAATTTTTAAAGCCATTTTAAGAACATATTTACATGTCCCTCCCTTGCCAAACACGGGCTCGCTAACCTCACCTGGGTGTTTAACCACGTGTGTTACATGTTGATTACTGAAGTAAAGACCTGGTTAAAAAAAAAAAAAAAGGGGCCTTTAAGGGCCTTTGGGTTTGTATGTTTTTGTTTTGTTTTGTTTTATTTTGTTTTGTTTTGGCATGAACCTCAAGTTTTCTCCCAATAAATATACTTGCAATAACAAATGAGGAAAAGTAGCAAAAAGCATAATATGTCTCCTTTAAAGAAAATGCAGTAACTTTTAGCCAGTTCTACTCCACAGATATAGATACTGCTTTAACCCGTTAGGAATGAGCCATTGTGCCCTTAAACATATGTATAATGTGACTTTTACAGTCTTCTTCTTTTTTCTTTCACTTAGCAATTGTTTTGTTTTGTTTTTGTTACTGCAATGCTACGACTGCAAAGTGTTTATTTATGGAAAACTCTGGAGCCCTGAGAGTAAATTAAAGGTATATGAACGTTAAGATGTCAGGAATAAGAAAATAATTTGATTCTTTATGGTTGTCATATATTTTAGGGAAAAAAAGAGGGGAATCTTTTCAATTCCATAACTTCACAGGTCACTCAGCAGGTTGTTGAGGAATGGTTTTCATTAACATTTTGCATTAGGTCATGCTCCTGGTATGATGACTAAAATGAACTACCAGACTGAATGTCAACAATACCCCTTATTCACCTTCAGATAGACATTCATGAGCAAGAGGAAATACTGGATTTGAATCTGAACAGAAAAGCATACTTTCTAATTCAGATATAGATGGAAAGCTGCATGTCTTCTTTCTCCCCTCACGCCACAGCTCGCCCTCCTGGGCATCTCACAATAGGTGGAGGTCACCTTTAATGTCATCATGAAATAAAAACGGGGCCTGTTGTTATTCCAAGGAATCTTTCTCTAACTTGCCTCTGCCATAGGTCACATTTCATTAGTCCTATCAGCAAGGTAATTCAGAGTAAAATATGAAGAATAAATTACAGTGCATGAGAAGCTTGATAATCTCGTCCCAATACTATATCTAACATAGCATGAGGAATGAAAAAAGGATACATTAATGAGACAAGTGTACACACTGTCCCTTTACATTTTGTCAAAACTCCAACATATGAATTTACGTCTTCACACTGTGCTCCCACACTGGTGATCACAAGGCCTTAAAAACGGTAAACCGCTGAAAGAACACAACTTTTTAGGTCACTGAATTCAGATTGCAAAAATGACTTTAGACTCTAGAGGGTTAGTGATTTTGCATGTTTAAACACTCAATAAATACACCCCACATACATGTTACATTACTGCCAACAAGTTTCTAAAACATACTGCTGGAGCAGTATATTTTAGATTTGTTTTTCCTGCCATCTAGACTGCCACCGATTTCAGTTCATTCCAGTGCACTGTTACAATCTACTTGTAGAGACATAAAACATGCTTGAGGGAGGTAATATATCATAGTGAACCGAATGTCAATCTTATTTTTTTGTTTTCTTTTTGGTCAAAGTTACTTATTTTAACCGATACAACACAGAGGTGCACAGGAGAAAAAATACATCTCACTGCTTTACATTTGCTGTAGTATGAAATACACAGTTTCTTCAGCAAAGTCCTTGCTTGCATTTGCACCATGTTTCAAGTACTGTGAAGATTATGGAAATTAAAACAAGTAAGTAAGTAACATGTGAACTATGACTGTACTACTCATCTTCTGGTGACATTTCATTGTCCTACAGGACCCTGCTATTGTCTAATGTCACAAATGGATTCTGCTGCATCTCCCAGGATGAATCATCAAGTCTTATACTGGTGGTACTAGAGAATGCTGGTCAGTGTCCATTGTGTGTGTATGTATGTCATTTACTACTATGTCTGTCAGAGCTGATGCGACTATTGTGTTCAACAGACTGCCACTAGAGCTGCACAATCTTGTCAGACGACATGCTTTCCTGTGACTCTTGACAGCAGTGTATTCAATCAACAAGGGTATTAGTCATCTTTCAGTGAAATCTAATACAATAAACTTCTTCACATTGAGGGTATTAATGTGGGTTTAAAAAAGGAAAGACACCGTTGTATATCAGAGTATCACCTAAAAGAATCTCTTTCTTTAGAATTAAAATAAACTCATATGCTCTTGAACAATATGTAGCCTTTAACTCGAACTCATATGCTAATCTGAGTGGGTTCTGAGCAAATATGGGTAAGTGCAAATTCAAAAATGCAATACAACATAGTTGGAACAGCTGTTTACTGTTTAAATCTACCACTGCTAAAATTCCATTTCACTCTGATTCACTGAGATGATGGATAGCATGTGTTCTACTATGTCTCCCAGGGTGAATCAAATTGAATACACACACTGGAATAAAACAGGGGGATTCACTGGTTTGTGACTGTCAAATAATGTGCCAAATGTCTCTGTATACCTCTGCCACAGAGAAAGAAGAAGATGTTGAGAACTAAGTGCTAAATCATCAGATATTACAAATAGAAAGATAATGAGGAAACAATGGGGAACAAGATGGAAAGCAGGTGGAGTCAATTAGAGGAAAATAAGGGATTATTCTTTCTTTAATTATCTTTTTTTTTTTAAGAACAGAAGCGACTCCAATTAAGATGAACACACGAGGTAAGGTGAATTGTTTTTCTTTTTTAAATATAGTGTATGTGTATATTTACAGTATGGAGGTGTTATGCAGATGTATGGCAGCAGAATACTATGTTTTGCAAATGTTTATCAGGTGAATGAGCGGGAAAGCTGCAGAGGGAAGGCAGTCATGGGAGAGAGAGATCTGCAAAAGTTATTTTGGCAGGTTGTGAATATTTTATGCTGAGCAAGGCCAAAAGTTCTGGATGAGGATGAGACAAGTAGATATGCATAATAATGTTGTAAAATTCTGCGGAGGGAAGACAAATCCTTCCTCCAGCATGTGGTCCGGCATTATTTGAGGTGAACCGTATATACTGAAGGATACAAGGAGTGGATCTGAATGTAAGTCAGTTCCATTCAGTTTATAAAAGCATTGTCAAGGTTAAGGGATGCTGCTGAGTATTCATGGGTCCCCTGGCAACTTGTTCCATTAGATGAATGATTGTTATTTAGAAGGAATGAATATTTAGATGCCTTATGAAATCCCTATAATGTATACAATTACTGCTAAAATATGCTAATTTTCACTTTGAAAACAGGACATAGAATACAGATTTCCATATTCTTACTTTCATTTAGGGTCTATTTTGAAACCTTTACAAAACATGCATTCGACTTTGACTCTCCCTTGCTGCAGCACTGCTGTGCACACTGAGTGAAAGCAGGTCATTTTAGGCCTTTTTAAGGCACCTCTTGAAAAGCCCCCTCTGTGATACCTGCCCAACTCCACCAGACCTGAGGTGGAAACACCCACAGACTGTGAAACATGGATGGTGGTCACTTGTTCACATGCACTGTATTTTGTAACCAGATGTTTAAGTGGGTAAATTCAAATGTGTTACATGCTGACATCAACATTTTCTGGAAGTAAATGACTAATCAAAAAGAAAGCTTTCAGGGCAGTTCAGGACCTATGAATTTGCCTTATTGGATAGATTTATATATAAACCTCAAGTTTTGCAACTTTGACAATATACTCCCTACTATTTTATAAGACAGTAATAAAGGAACATTTTTAAAAAGCACAGTATTTCCCCTTAAAAGATACTTATACAGATACAGCAAGTGACATTCATTACAAATTAGAGACTACAGTATAATCATAAAACTTACAGTACATTATCCTAAAACTGCTCCACTGCAAACAGTTACAGCTGGAAATCTTTACTGTAATTGTGTCCAACCCTCAGCTGCTTGCTCTTTTCACATCAAGGGGGGTAATGGCATCAAATAGTGTCTGAAAGAGAAATAACTACATGATTATAGCTTTTGCATTTAGATGATATTTGCTATTGTTTTAAGCTTTTCAATTAGAGTAGCTTGTGACAGTGTGGTGTTTTCCTCAGTTAAATGCTGATCCTCGACTCTAAGGGTAGGAAGCACAGTACAAACATGCAATCTGGCAATAGAATCTGGAGTCTTTGATATTGGTCCCCATGGGCGGCATCAGCTTGAATTCTGTGATGAGGTTGTATGAATCCTAACAGAAGGCTCCTACTGCAGGGTCAAAGCTACATTGAGAAATGACACGTGCTGAATACATTTGAAAGACACCACGCTTTGATATTTAGATTAGCCTGCGCTCTGTTCGGAAGAGCCTCAGTATTATCATCCGAGGAAGTACATCTATGAAAATGCATGTTGACTTTTCGCACTGACTAAAAGCATACAAGCATGTCACATAAAAACAACTCCACTCTCACTTGACTTAATGATTATATGTAGCTATCATTCCCGTGCATTAGACACATGTAGAAATTGCACGAAGCTAACATTAAGTTGGTAATATAAATGCAAAGCGATGCACCATTTACCGATATTCTCCATCTTTGAAATGGACTGATTAGCCAATTCATTGCAATAGCCAGTGCAGGAACTAGTCAGCTGTTGTGAGTGGGATATTTTTTGAGAAAGTAATGAGCAAGTGTAACTTCTGTAGTTTGCATCCATCATGTTTCATGTGGAAAAAATACTAGCGTATAAACCCATTTTTAAAGCCGTGAAAAAGAACCTTACTTAGCAATCAACAGAATAAACTAGAAGCCTAAAAACATCTGGATGTATTCTTTAATTAAATTACTTCCTATCCCACCTCTGGGTTTAATAATTGCACAAAACTAATTATACCACAGGAGTATGACTATTGTAACCCAAGGGTTATATAGGGTTTTTTTTCCCCTCTATCTAACCACCACATAAAATACAGTGGTTTTAATTATTAATAATTAACCTTCTGAAATATGATTCATGCACCCACAAGACCTCCATCTTTCTTTCTCTCCTTGCCTTCTCATTAACATATCTCCTTTTGATGTTTATATTATATGTATAGACCTTCTCATTTCTCATATGGTTTTAATTATAAACCATTTTTCCTTTTGCTATCCATATCTGATTAAGCCAGAGAACCCAGGCCTTATCAAATGCTTAACCTAATCATCAAACTCATGATCTGGACATGATTTCATATGGTCCTACAAAGCTGCATATCTGCTCCATGTTGTACTGAGCTGAGAGATATGCTCCTTGGTGATGGCTACGCTTCTGCAAACAGTGCAGTGATGTCAGCTCATATCAGTCATATCATGCTCTGTCTCTCATGTTCCCAGTCTAATTTCCATTGTCTGACCCAACCCGCCCTCCATTTGGAAGGCAGAGAGTAGAGATGTTGCTCTCCTCCTCCCAGGATCTCATTAGATTCCCCTCCAGCCACTCGATCACTAGACCCTCATCAGTGACAACATCCACACACAAAGACAAGGATATGACTGACAGGTCTTTTTATACACACACATAAATATTACGGGCATGCATGTGTGCAATCACACAAACACTAATGCACAAATACTCGCACAAATACTTTTACCCTTTGTCTTGGTGAATTTACAGTGCACACACGTGTCTACACTCTCTTGTACATCATAGTGCACATGGATGTTCATCTCTCCCTACATGTGCATGTGTGAAGACACTGCAGAATATATCGTGTGTGCAAAATTCATTAGGAAAATGATCAGGCCTCCAGGGCTCATCAGCAGGCTAGTGCCTCTTCATACACCCTCTGCCGTTCTGGCCGGCAGAGGCTTGTGATTGCCCTGACAGCTCCATTTAAAAAAGAGAAGGCAATTGCATTCTGTTCCATTGCCATATCATGCATGACTAACCAGGCTCAGCAGTCAGTGGGAGGGACCCATTTTAGTTCTGTTCCATTGTGTTTATGTCAATTTTGATACAAAGCTTTCATGTAAGGAAGGCTCTACCCTTCACCGCTGTGCTAGAACTGAGGTTAACATATATCACTACAGCACCACAGCTGATTTTGTGGGAAAAAAGCACTGGTGCATTAAATATGTAGAAAAAAAAAAGTAATAAAATAAAAAAATCATGTTTGTGTGAACATTTTTGGTCAACATGGGCTTACTGTATGTATGTTGAAAATTAACTGCAAATTAAATAAAACTTGTATTTAACTCTGAAAATGTAACTGAAAACATGAGCTGGGTGTGCAAATACAACCTTTAGCATTCTTGCAGAGAACTTTATATACAAGAGAAATTATTAATATCAACATGGATCTAAAACACTGTCTTTGAAGGAAACTGGTGAATGCATCAGGATTAAACTCAAATAAGACAGACATAAATCTTAGATCCCCAAACACAAAGAGCTTAGCTTAAGACCCTATGACACATAAAAGTAAATACATGTAACATTTAATATGAATCTTTAAAATGTTATCAGACTCCATCAGCTTCCTTCAAATAAATCAAAAACATGTAATTCAACTGCTACTAATGTTTCCATCCACGAATTAATAATTCCATCAATGAGAGGAATTGTCCAAATGAAATTTTTAGATATTTTTTTTTTTATTTTTAAAAATCATTAGTTTGCATAAGATTAATTGACCCTGAAATTAAGCTATGATTTTCTCTGCTGTTTTAAAAGCTAAGTGTTCATGGATAGATATCTGATGTCTCTGATATTTGATATCTTTTTGTGTAATGGCACAGTGGTGATGCAGATAATCACTCATGTTATGCAGGATGTTGAAACAGCTCAAAGCAGCTCCACACATTTGTCTCTATCACCAAGGCCAGAAATGCGTGTGTTGGAAGAATTGGATGGGATAGTACTATGTGTTATTGTCCTGTTTAGACATGATATTTCAACTATATGTATATAGTTGAACTATCATTTGATATCATAGTAGACACTTGCTGAACAGCTACATGTGCAATTCACATATTTTGGAGGCAATAACATGGCTGCCCTAATCTCATCAGTCAGGAAGACAGTCAGACAGACAGACAGCTGTTGGAGTGTTTCTCCTCCATCTTCCTCAGGCTGGGTGGCTGGCACGTCAAGTGACAGCAACTCCATGGTTCCTCTCACATTGACTCTCCCTTTCACAGCACAGAAAGCTTGCTGACAATTACCAGATCTGTGCTGGCACAGAGTCCTTCCTTCCTTCCATCCTTCCATCCTTCTGCCCTTACCGACTGTACCTAGATTCCTATGTGCTAATTTCCTTATGTTCCCATTTCCCTCCTTCATTCCTTCTTTCGTCCCTCCCCTTAGTTCCATCCTTCCTTCTATCCTTCATTCCTTCCTCCCTCCACATCTCCCTCCCTTCCTGTCTTCCTCGAGTCAAACTCCTCAGATCTCGATAGGACAAGCAGCACAAAAATAAGTTAGACGCAAATCCACTTTCCCAGGTGATCAGGCCATTAAAATATATATCTTCTCGTCTCCATATCTAACTCTGTCTATTTGGCTGCTGTGGTAGACATTTCTCCTTTCCCAAATCTCTAATGAACTAAACAGTGAAACATCTTAACTGAGGAGCTGTATATATATTCCACTCATAGCACATACTTAGCAAACCATATGCTGGTAGAAATACTCTTGTGACACCTGCAAATTACACCCTCTGTCGTCAAATAAACAAAATGGCTCCAGTAGAATTCAAAATCAGCAACACCTTTGAGTACTGAGTAAAATTTATTTCTGCGGCTGTTTTCTCGGTTGGAATGATAGCTCTTTGGCATCTTACTGTCCAGCCTCTGACTGGTGTGTCGGCCATGTTTATCTTGGATGACAGAGGCAATCTGGCCCTGTATCAGCTGACGGGTCAATCTATATCTCATTACACTATCATTACCTATCCAAACAATATCATCTTGGCTGGGATCATAATAAATTCAGTCCCCAGTACTATCATATATGGCTATTTGAGAGTACACCTCTTTTAAAATATACCACAAAATATACTAAATCTGCTTGCTGCACCAACACCAAAAAATATTTAATGCTATTTCTCTCTCTTATACTTTTACTCCTTAATTCCTCTCATCCTCTACCCCCAAATCTCTCTCCCTCTTTGCTATTATTCGCCTTTTTCCAGGGAGGCACTAAAGCAGGCTTTGCTCGTGTGATTTACTTTCTATTAGGGGATTAAAAATCAATTATGCAGGAAGCCATGCGTAGGCGTGATTATAGCTGTGCATGATGGCACCATTCATCACAGAACCACTCATCTCTGCAGCCGTTAGTTACACAACACACACCAGGACAGCCATCTTTTACCGTGAACTCTGCCCTCATCTTTTACACATTGTAAAGGGAGTAAATCCACCATATATTATATAATGAATAATTTAGAAACTTTTGCAGTTTGAAAACCCATCATATAACACAGTGAAAAGAGTGGGATATAAAATGTACAATATCCAAAGTAAAAACAATATCAAATGATTCATTCATGAAGCTAATTCATTAAAAATCCATTCACTTTGAATGCAGCCAATTTTAAAAATGACAGACCTATTAGCTGATAACAGAATAAAACATTAACAAGCTTGATGAAGCCCTGAAACATGATTGAAAATGGCATCAATGAAGATCTTCTAAAAAAGAAATATTGCCCGGTGTCACATGACAATTTGTTTTTGTTGATGCAGCAGTAAATACTTAACTTCACTTAATGTTAAACTGAAATTAAAAATGGTCACAAAATCCTTTGCTATCAGTCACACAGATGACTCATTTCAGATTAAATATATCGAAGAGATCCTCCTTTATGAAAATTTGATTGAGAAGAAAGTCGTAGAAATAATTATTGCTTGTTGAGACAAGTTCCTCTTTGGTGAGTGAGGTGTTCTTCAATAAAATACTGTACAAACTCATAAAAATAAAAATTTCTCTCATGTTCATCTTGGGTTATTTTAACAGCCACAGTATTTCTCTGATGAAAGCAGGCTAAAATAAAATTCCCTTTAAATTTAACATTTGCTTTAAACTCTTTGAAAAAGTTACAGTAATACAACAAATGGCAAAGTAGTGTAAAAATTATGTTACAGATTTCACAGAATAATCAGCGCATATGTGGACTGATGCAGACGCCTTTATGTTGATCAATGTTTTCCTTTCTTCCTTTTGGCTGATTACACTTGACCAGATAATACATAAAGGATCATTCCGACGGTTTTGCATGTTTGAGCCCAATAAATGCTACCAGCATACAGTACATGTTACATCGCTGCAAAACATGTTTCAAAAAGCTACTGGAGCAGTAAATTTTTGAATTGTTTTTCCTACCTTCCAGGCAACCATTAGTTTTAGTTCATTTCAGTAAGCCATAAAAATCAAGTTGTAGAGACTTGAAACATGCTTGAGATAAGTAATCCATCACAGTGAACCACACGCTGTTACTATTTTTTTTTTTTTTTTTTTTTGGCCAAAGTTACTTAATGTAACCAGTCCAACACAGAGCTACACAGAAGAAAATGTATGTCTCCTCCAGGTAATTTTAAGTTTGGTGTATCACCTGAACATCTGATTTTGAATGATTAGGGGATTTGGAAAAATAACATGAAAACTAAAATACTGTTTTATATTTTGAAATACTATCCACATACTGTACATGGACATGTATGTGGGTAGTATTTTTTGAGCACAAACATACAAAGCAACTGGCATGGTCCTGTAAGCCTGATGTGTCCTTTTCTTAGCTATTAAGCTACTGAAACCCAATAATAGTCTACGCAACTAGGGATGAACAGTTTTTAATTAATGAAGATTACATTTATCTGGTAAAGAAGAGTGTATTAATTCTCTCTAGCTTGTCTTTACACGAGTGCACAGTTCACCTTTTGTGCTTCAGACAGGTGACTGTCTAGACGAAGATTACGTGCTTTGCTATACAAAACTGTAACACAAAGAGTTCAATCTCTTAGAACCTTCCATAATTTAGTGAGGACAATTGTGGACTGGACTGATAACATGGAGCCACTGTGCACACTCTGTGTGTGTGTGTGTGTGTGTGTGTGTTCTTGAGGAGGTTCAGGATTTTAGACAGCATACAGCCACATGGTTTTCTGCATTAGTGTGCTGAGCAGGAGAAAACATCAATGCTGGGGATCCAGGCAGAGCAAACACGCTGGTGATAAAGGCTACCTTTGTTGTAGGACCGAGCCTGAACACCCTGGAGGCCAAAACAGAGGGGTGGATAGGGACTAAACTCAACTCTATCCCTCCCTCCAACTCCACCATCCACAGCCCCTCTTGTCTTGCCCCCTTCTGCGGTGCACTCACACAGCTACAGAGCATCTTCTGCCTGCAAGGTGCAACATAGAAACATTTTTTCTGTGCTGGCAAACATCAGACATTACAGCGCCTCCTGTTCAAATGCATCCAGCACCAGCCACAGTGGAGGGAGCCAAAGTGGGAAGCCTGAATCCACTGTGCTGGACTAAAAAGCACACATATGTTCTCTGCATTATCTGCATGATTCTATAAATGTAAGATTTTTCCAAATGCACCTCTGCTTAACAACAATGTGCATAGATTGGTTGTATAAATATATTTATCTGAGATATACTTATATTTCCAAAACATAAACATTACTATGACAACTTTCAAACTAAACTATTGCTGAATATACAGAAATGATATACCATTCTACATTACTACAAAAAAGAAATACAGAAAATATGCTTTTATAGAAGAATATAGTTTTCTTCTTTTATTAGGCTTCAGTGATTTCTCTGATTCCCACAGAAACGCTAGAGAAGTCAGCAGAATACAAAGAGAAAGAGGGAAGTACTGCTGACAGCATATGTTGAATTGGTTATTTCTGCTTTCAAAAGGTATGATTTATCAAAATACATAATTGCTACTGTGATTTACTGCTATATTTTTCTTCATTTTCCCCACAAATGCAGCTATAACTGAAGCTAAAAACTATAAAAATACTGTATCTTAAATAAAAACTGAATTTAAAAAAAGATAAAAAAAATTACAAAAGCAATGGCCAGGAACTAAACTGCAAAGTATAGAAAGTAAAAACTAATTTGAAAATCCTTAAAAAATGACTTCATTACTTTAATGCTCTACCTCTACAGTTTCCCTTTATCCACTTGGCACCAACACAGCTTTAGTAGAAATGTTTTAAATTATCCAAGTTGTAAATGCCATATAACCAAATCTATGTTATTAATGTCTAGGTGACAAGAGTAAACAATAGTCAAACAGGAATCCAGCCCATTTTTGGTTCATTCTCCACCCACTTACTTTTTCTGCATACAGATACAAATTTTAGAGTTAACAGCTACAGACAGCAGAAACCCTTCTGAAGTCTTTCATCTAAGCTTTCATCTCAATTTTTGATATTCCAATATGCACCACTAGCAGCGTTTACAAGCGCAGTCTCATCTGTTACTGTGTGGAAAGAGCAAAGGATGCACTGATTTTTTTTTTTTTTCCAGAATCCACGACCAACGGCCAAATCACATCAATACACATACACATCAATAAATGTGGTTTATACACAATTATATTCTGACTACACTACCTTCAGTGTTTACGTCCCAACAGCTTCTTATGCCTGTTTTTTTTCTCTCACCCACACATGCACAAGCACACACACACACACACACACACACACACACACGCGCTTACATCCATACCCCATCCTTTTCATGCGCTTAACAGCGCAGACTTCTGGAGAATGGCGCGTGTTTACTCAGAAAGGTTCAAAGATAATTTACCTGGATTAGAGGAGCCATCTGTGCTTGCCATCCCAGATTGCTTTGGAGGTGTCTCAATAAATACTGAGCAGGCTGTGTGGCAGGCAGTGCAATGGGAAAAACAGGGAAAGGTTTGCTCTGAAGCAGGACTTAATGCTCCTTTTCACATCACTAACTACTAGGTGTACACTGCTGTCACCCCATGACCTCTGTCCAATACTGCTCTTTAGAAACTGGGTCTCTGCCCTTCCACAGAACAAATAAAACAGCAGGGGGCGTATACTGCATTTAAGCCTATTGCATGTATGAAGCCTTTTTCTCTTATTAAAATCCTATTAAACATTTGTGTTCAAATTAAATGACCCTGTGAGATAATGAGCTGTCAGCTAACTCTGGTACAATATATCAAATGGCAGCATTTGTGTTTAACATTGTACATGGTCCCTTTTAAGTAAATAAATAAATAAATAAATAAAAATAATATTTACTTTTCTGGACAGGGTTTTAATAAAAGTAAGTGATGTCATGGGGCTGCTATGCAGACAGGAGCTGGTAAAGCAAGCTTCTGTGTGGCATCAAGGTGACTTTCACCTGTTTGCTCTGCTTCAGGAATTTAGAGCACCCAGTCACCATTATACAGTAAAAAGAGGGTGAATTTATCATTTTGTATTTTGTGTTTGTTTGAAGCAGTGTGAGCTGAAGTGTTTATCAGAATCCTTCAACACAATTCCCTGATGTAAACCTTTGTGTTATGACTTATTTGCCCTAGATAGTTATTGCAGATTTGGAAAAGTGGAGGTCTGAAAGGTGGAGGAAAAAAAAAAAAAATGTAAATCCTGCCTAAGGTGAGAATATTGATTATAAAAAAGTTGCACCTGCTGGTTTCTAAAAACATGCTGAGGTGCAGAGACACCCCACCCCCATCCTCCAGCATTTCACCCTCAACTCAACCCCCCCACTCTCACGTTTTAATGAGGACTTATTCAGATGCTTAGTTAGCTGCACAACTCATTAGATTATGTGCAGGTTTTCAAAGGAGTTGTTGCTAAATTAAGTCAGGTGGCTGTACGTGCCTTGGGACTCACCTGGGGCGGAAAAGGATAGGGATCTCATCGAAATGTCCAGTTTGAATACTGCTATAGTCCATTTTCAATACCATCCAGAGGTAGCTGCTGAGTAAAACCTTACATTCAGGAAATAAATTATCTCTGCCTTCCTTGTTTCGATTAGAGTGGAAAGTTTGCACTTGAGCAACCATAATCAGATTATTTCCCAAAGCTGCAAACAAGAAAATGAACCCACAACAGTCATTTTGGGGACAGTGAAAAACAGCTGTCCTGGTTGTGCATACATGTGCATGAACATACACTAGTCTATACACACTGCCACTTCCTGTCTTGCCTACAAAACTTCTGGAACAGTGTATATATGGTGAGATTATAAAAGCTGCAGCTCATGCATCTGTACCGCTGATAAACCTGCCTTTATGGGTGAGCCAGGGGATCTATATTTTGCTGATGCTGCCATGCGTACCTATGGATGCACACATCTCTCTGTATTTCATACACACCCATAGTAGAGCTACCACACTTACACACAAGCAATGAAGCTGGGATGTTTCCAAAATTCAGTAAGGGCTATTGCTCATGCCAAGTGTAATCCATACTGAGGTGGGCACTAGAATAAATAGAAAAGGTAGACATACTGCATGGGACCACTGCTGTGGTGGTATCATTGATAAAAGCAAAATGGGCTGGCATTATTATTAGATATTAGGTTGAGTGAGCACTTAAAAGACTAATATCCAGTTATGAGATTGTACTACTGCAGTATGATCTTTTCACTCAGCATTCCTCTGAAGATAGCCATCACACTATCCTGATGTTTCCAGATGGAAAAGGGGTGTGAGACAAAAAGAGTGACTATCTACCAGTGTAGCCTTGAGTATAATGATGTTATACACTTTATTCTCCATCAAAACCATTGTACCCTTTTTTATGGGGAGCTGAACCAAAAGAAGGCCATGTTGAGACCTTCCTGTCAGGTAGATACTGAAAGATTTGAATGATTCATGAATCAATTTGCTGAGTGTGAATGTAGAGCTGATAGGAGTGATTCACTTCACTCCTTGTTGAAGTTTAGAGGTGCTGATGCAGAGAATCTGTTCAGCACTTTGTCTGTGGTTGATTCAGTGGGTTAGAATATGTAGTTTTATCTACTCACAACACACAGATGTCATTACCTGAAAGCAGGCAGAGATGGCAAAACAAGGTCAAACGCTGTCTGGGTTTGGTAACACAACCACAGGAGGAACTTTTTTCAGGAAGTCAGAACCAGGAGCTATTTGGTGCCCCAGCGATAGTTCCTCAACCATTTTGTGGTCTTACACCAAATTAGGTAGTCTCTGATGGTTGAGGAACAGCTGGGTGGAGCAAGTGGTACTCTAAATTACAGCTTCGCTTACAGACATCACTTGCTCAAATTTCCATAATCTTGATGGTACTTTAGCGAATTCGGAATACAAGCACAGAAATCACTGAAGTAACCATGTGCTTCCTACTCCTGGTTGTTCCAGGTAAAGTAGTTCCTAATTTAGTTCTGAACTTTATGTCAGTGTTTTCACAATGAACAGGTATGGCAAGGAACAATTTGCAAGGGTTTTCATCATGTTTTGCTCATTATATACTCATCTAAAGCCAGGCAGACACTGTAGACTCAGTGATTGCGTGCGTTGCATTATCTTACACTTTACAATTGAATCAACCATCCTTAATGGTTAAAACTCCTGATATCTGTAATGTACATCACGGTCGATACCTGGGTACTTACACTGTACAATTAAATAGAATCTCCATTTGGCATTGTCCACTGCCAATTCCAATAAAGTTTCACTGAAAAAAACAGCTGTGCCTATAATTTACAATGTAGACGGCAGTTATGCATCCTCAAACCATACCTAAACCCAAGAAGAAGAGGAAATGAAGAAGAAAGTGCTTTGTTGCTATAGCTGTCTAATCTACTCTCAGTTTTTTCTGTCCACTTTCTGTCCACAAGTTCCACCGCTTGCACCACCTGACAAATCGTTCAAGTACGATCCAGCAATAAAACTTGCATCAGGACCCCGCTTACACAGCATGTCTAATGGCTGTGGGTCAGGTGCAAATTTGGTCCAACTATTAAAATGAGGCGGGTCCGACCAAATCGAAATAAAATCGGCCCCAAAAATGTACAGTGTCTGCTAGGCTAGGCTCTGCTAGGCTTTACACTGAAAACTCCAACCCTTTAAGAGTATCATAAACACAAATGGCTAATTTATTAAATACTCCTCCACAATCCAATGTATTATAATGTAACAGCATAGAATTCATTCCAACCTTTAATTTTTGAGGATGTAGTTAATGGTAGACTGCATTATAATAAAATAAATTTTCAATATCTTATGTCCCCATTTAAATACATGGGGGAGGTAGAATATTTGTTTCACCACAAAGCCTCAGCAATTATCACTGAGATGAATAAACACGTTTTCATATAAAAACTAAACATTAGAAGCTTCATCAAGATTCATTGCATGCCAGTTGTATTGGATTACAATAGATTGTACAGGTATACCTAATACAGCACCTAACAAGAGTAATTTCAATGTATGTAATGATCTCTCTGGTCTGTTCACTAAAATTTTTTTCTGTTTTCTCTCTCTTCTTTGCACACACACACACACACACACACACACACACACAAATACTCACACTGGCAGATAGAGAGAGGGGAGAGGATAGATGACACATTTCCTGAGGAGAGGCAGCCAAAGTTATTTGTTATAATTTAGCTCTAATTTCAATATTTTCAAACCTTCTCAGAGATTTATAAGTTCTGCCTGAAAGAGCATCCATCTTGACCAAGCCCTGGCTGGCCTCAACTGTGCCTGTGTCACATGATCAATGTTTTTCCTGGCCTCCCAACATCTTCCCAGGTCACATGGGCTTCTGTCAAGCTTGGTTAATTTTGCACTCTCAGCTCCACTGCTATTAGCATATGAATGTAAGCATAGCCATACAGATTCTACAGCCATACATAGGGATTTCAAAAGTGGTTCTTTTTAGATGAATCTGAAAAGACCGGAGGGACGAAGTGGAGGAAGGAGTGGATAGGGGCTTGGCAGGATGTTTTCACAGCTGTCATGGTGATGAATTAGGCTTCTATGATTAATCTGTATTTAAATGTAACATTACCATCTCCAGACAGTTAAGCCCATTTTCAGTGGACCATAGCCATCCAACAGCAAAACATGTTGATTATAGTGAAAGGAGCATATCAAAAACAACTACAGCAATGCTGCTATTAAATGAAATTCACAAAAAATGGGTCTTTTGAAAGATAAAGATGGTAAAACCAGCAAGATGTACAGCTTTCCTGATAAGCATTGTGACAAGTTTTGTGAACTCAGATTTCAGCTTCATAACTCTGGTTGTGAAACGATGGAGAAATGATGAAGAGACACTGAATGGGCATAAAAGCTTCCTCATCCATTGACTCTGTGAGGACAAACTCTCCTCCCATCTCCATTGTGTGCATACGTGCCAGCTTTTTAGACCCAGGACAGCGTTAAAGTGAGAGCTGGTTTCCCACCCCTGCCATTTAGTTCCCACATAACCTTGCAGAGATACAAAAGCCGCCACACTGAACAGCTGCCGACCGGGGCGACTGATTTATGTGGGCCAAATCAAACATCTAAAACTCCAACAGCTGACCTGAGCACAGAAGAGAAATAAAAATCACAATGTGCATATTATTGGTCTTCTGACGCTCTTGTCCTCTCCAGTTCAAGGCTTCAGCTGTCATTAGTTTTCACAATAAGAGCTTTGCCATATGCTTCTGTCCACAGATGTTATGATTGGGACATAACATGTTATGACTGCACATTCCCAAACACTGTTAAGGGTCAACTGTGGGACAGAGTTAGTAAAAGAGCTAAAGGAAAGAACTGTCAGCATGCCAGGGGTTTGTGGATACTGACGATGACAGAAATCAAGCATGATCTGATTTTAATTGTGCTTGGCAGGCTGAAGTGACAGTTTATAAGCTGACTCTGCTATTCTATTTTTCTATCAAGTCAGAGTGAAGACTAAATCAAAGATGCTGATGATCTTTTCTGGTCAGGAGGCACACATCCTATGCAAAGCAGTACAATGTTTATTCTGCTTATAGAAGTCGCCCGTCTGCCTCAAGGTCTGCATGCCAAACAACATGCCCATTTAACAAAGATGTACAGTATATAGTCTTTAATCTGATGCCAAACTAACCCACAGGCCAATCAACCATCATTATACGTTGTCACTATGCTAGGCTACTATTGCCAAACACCAGAAAAACAATTCTATTTATGCTGTTTTTTTTTTTTTTTTTTTTTTTTNTTTTTTTTTTTTTTTTTAATTGTTTTTTTTTTGTTTTTTGTTTTTTTTTGTTTGTTTCATTTTTCTCCTGATTTGGAATCTGGAATCCCAGTTCAATGTGTTCTTAGTAATAACCATCAAAGCTAACTTCACTGTGGGTCTAGGGACGGGTTACACATGGTGCCACCACCTGCCGGAGATGAGCTTCACCTTGAGGTTGAAACATGTGAAAGGTTCATGCTTCCACCCTAGACTAGGAATTGAGACCTGATCCGGGACCCAAGTCGGGATGAGTCCAAATTGTACTCAGTCTATTAGGGTCCAGGAATGTTGTATGCTGTTTTCGTTGTACCTCAGAACAAAGAAGTCGTAACTAACTCAGAATTACATCATTTATGACCACTGGGCGGTTCCCGTTTAAACAAAATGGGAGACTACAGAGACGCCTCCATGAAAACTTTTTTGTTTGTTCTTTTGGAAGAAGCTACATTTAATATTTATGAGATATTCAGAACATCTACTGCATTGCCATTTGTCACAATGTTAATTTTCAACAGAGAAATTGGTGTTTACAGTGTGAGCAGCTATACTGAAATGATGTCAATACAGGACTCGGGTTTGTGAAGCCTTGCCAGACGTTCAGAGCAGGAATTCCGAGCTGAAGGGCATTTTCTTTGACTTTTCCCAGTCAGAGGTCAGAAATTCAGAGTTCCAAATGCCAGTCAAACACCATTATATCAAGACGGAGACTGACTGATTCATAGAACATGTATTACTACTCTTTTTGACCCCTGCTGCTCATTAATTGGTGGTGCATTATGCTCCTGCCTGCTGGTGTTCTCTCTCTTCCTCTCTAGGTGCATGGGCCTGTTAGGGTCAACCACATTTTGATCGGGATCGGGGCTAGTTATCCTCAGAGTTATTTCAGACAGTTCTGACTGTCTCTGGGTCACTTTCCATTGGGTTTCTTTTTTTGAAAGTAAATGCAAAAATGCATGCACACAGTTTCAGTTAGGTTTTCATCACATGCAAAAATCTGAAGACCTCCAGTTCCAGTGTAGCACTGGTTATACTCATGGACATTTTCACATGGAAGAAGTCACTACTATTTACTGTTTTTGTGAAATGAGATGATCAGACCTGGCTGTGAATTTATGTCCAGATTTAATTTTAATTTGAAGAGCTGCCTCACGGTGGCTGATTGAAGGGTCCGTGGAGATGGTCTTAGTTCCTCTTGACTGGGCTGATAGGAGAAGAGGAGAGAAGAATGCCAGGCCTGACTATGATTAATGGGTTGCTCTTGGTGCTCTCCAAATGTAAACCAGCAGACACTGTGTAAATTATGCTTAAAATATGTCTGAAAGCACTTTGCACATTGCCACCTGCAGCTGCCTGTGTTTTACTGTTGATTCATGACATCAGAAAAGAGAAAATGGAAATAATTTGACAAGTATTTTGTAGTTGGAGGTTTTTCAAAGGACAGGACCAAGGAACAGGATGAGACACATTTTGACTGTACAGACCTTGTGTCCCAAACAAGAAAGAAAAAAAAAAAAGATCTGATTTAAATTCACATATAGTATAGTCTATCCCCCACCTTGAATTTTTACTCGCCCAATGAATACTAAGAATTTCTGACCTTGCCTTTTAAGCTGCATGCTAATTTATACAAATGTAAGCATTTCTGTGCCCCCCCCTCCCCCCCTCCCCCCCATGCACTACAGTAGGAGTTTGTTAGCTTTTTCTGGGCAAGACCTTGCTTTGAAGTGCCCAGATCTCTCTCTCTCTCTGTCTGTCTGTCTGTCTGTCTGTCTCTCTCTCTCTCCAGGGAATAGTGTTCAGGCAGATACAAGGGATGAAGTGTGCATGGTGGAGAAAGAAGGCGGGGGGGGGGGGGGNGGGGGGGGGGGGGGTCATCAGAATCTGAAATTAAAGCTTTGCAGCGGTTCACTGCCTCTTCACTTAAATTAAAGACATCCATGCATTTGGAAAAGGGAAGGGCCATTTCAGTGAAGTGTACACACTATGGCAAATGTCTCTGTAATGCTCTGGCAATAAAGTGGTGGAGATGGGCAGGGATGAAACCATGGCTATACATTTTGAAGGATAACCAGAAAGGGTAAACATTACACAGGTAAATAGTTTGGAAATGTTACTCCCTCATCAAAGCTAATGTGTCACTGTGTAAATTTGCCAAAGTCTTTGAAGGTAATTGATTTGTGTTGAGGATGATATGCTGTGTTTTGCGATAAGAGGATGGTTTGAGAACAATCTTATTTGAGGGGAAATTGGAATTTTAATCCAAGTATTTCATGCGGGACAAAAAGTAAATGAATTATTACCAAGACCGGGTTAAAAATCTACATAACCAGGCCTAATTTCAGCCAGCATAGTAATAAAATATATCTGAATGTCTTCCCGAATACAAATTAACCGTATTTCTAACATTTAGAGGTTAATGACATGAAGAGATGTATACGTATATGCACTTGATGATGAAGTGCTTTTGCTCTTGCAATCAACCCCTTTGTGCATATGGTGCAAATAAGTCCAGTAAACAACACTATGTGACTTCTTAAAATAATGAACAGTTAAACACGTTCATTTACATTTTCAACAGAAGTAAATATAGCAAAAAGGAAATTCCTTCACAAGTTTTCTTTCTTTGTTTGACCCTGCTGCTGAAGAAAACTCTTCTCAGCTCTCATCTCTAATGGAGATTTTATTGAAGCACATACCAAAGACAGGGAAAAAAAAAAAAAAAAAAAAAAAACACAACCAAACAGACATAAAAGCAAATGAAAAACATCACAGGGTATCTCTCTCTTATTGCAGCTGTAGCGCTCACCCTAATATGCACCCACATGCAAACACAACCCGGCACTATTCAATCAAACACCAACAGAGAAAGGAGCAGGTATTGTTTGTTGTTCACACCTGCTACAGTAAAGCCAGGCCAATAAAATACTAGTTTAACACACATGCAAAGCCTTCACTGTGCATCCATAATTCCTTCACTCATTTCATCTATCCTTCCTTTACTCAGTCATTTAGGCTTCTGGCATTTGCATTTATAGTGCTTTGCTAGAAGAAAAATTGTGTTGTTTTATTTTAGTTTTTTTTTTTAATAATGAGTCTTGGTGTCTGCTGCTATTTACCTCTACCTCCTCATCCTACCTTTCTATTTGTGACCTCCCTTTCCCCTCTCAGTGTGTGGTGTTGACAGAATGTAAAGTCTAAATCAGCTTGCTATGATGTTAAATAGAGGTTGTTTTTTTTTTTTCAGGTATCACTACCAAAAAGCCAGTGGCAATAATAAAAAAAAGAAACAGTGTAGTTTGATCTACATGAAAAGAGAGACGGATCAGGAGGCAAACAGCTATCAGTGCACTGTGCAGAACATTTTACACGATTAAATGTTCTCAAACAAGGAAGGCACAACACAAAACACATTTATGACTCCAGCTGCAACTAGTACACATGGTTTGCTACATAATGTTCAGCACATCACATTTAAAAATCATTTGTGATTATCGTGAAAGTGATCTTTCCCACATTCCCCACCTCTCCCCAAATGCTGGGACAAAAGGCTGGTAGTGTAATTACAAATAAACTACGCTGTGTGATCCACTTAGGTTCAGACTGTTTTATGGTGAGGTATCTGACAGAAATTATAGCCCTCGTGTCTTTTGCTATCTTAGAGGATTTGATTGGAGAAGAGGAAAGATTAGTTTGTGATAAAAGAACACACTGACTGAGAATGTATGCAGTTTGGCGTTGGATGAGGACCTTAGTCTGTGACTGCTTTAACCCCTATTCCTATGATAACTCACAATTAAAGGATTATTCTGCTGTTTTTAACCTTATTTCCATGTCTACTGGTTGTAGAGTTAATCAATACATGCTGTAAAGCACAACACTTTTTAATTAAAGAGGTACAGTAGCTGTGATGTGCTAACACATATCTTAAAGTTGTGTTGATACTGTATATGCTCAGTCTATGCACTTAGTAAACCGCTCTGCTCTTCCTGTTATTGGATTGGATTGTTTCATTTTATCTTACAGCCAGCAGCACTGGCTAACCTTCCCAGCTGCTCTTCAGTACCATTAGATGAAACAATAAAGACTGATCCATGGTGCAACACAAAAGGACACCCTGCTGTACCAAAACAACACTGCTGACTGAACATTATACAGCTGATTCTGCTGGGGGAGCTTTTCAGCCGACTATGAAAACAGAGTGGAGCTCTTATTTTGTGACACACAGCTCTCAAAGACAATAAAATACCTTCAATTAAATTCAGGCAATTAAGACTCAGTCACACTCAAATTTAGCTAACATCAGCCCTGTCATTTTATTCTGTTCTACAGAATCCCATTTAATTTTCAACTAATGGTGTCATTCTACAAATTCACTTTAAAATAAAAAGTGGCAATCAGATAAGAGCTTGATGAAGATTCTCAGTCATCCAGGAGGGTAGATATATTGGATGAAAACTGAGGTAGTCAGGTTGACCTGACTCAGTTTTCATATAATAAATCAGATGAGAAGCTTGATAAGCTTGATATTATATTCCTCATTACAAATGCTATATTCTATGAGAAACTATACAGGTACAGATGATGAACAAAAACAGAAATTGGTCTTTTTAAGGCTGTAGCCTGTTGTGGTTACTGCTTTGGATCCAGTTAAATGTCAAGGTGTTCTTCTTACTCATTTACTCCCTGGTCAAAAAAAGATGACTTAAGATTATGGAAGACCTTAACATTAAAAAGGCCACTGGTCCTAATGACATTAGTCTCGGTTTATTAAGTGACACATCTGCTGTGATTGTGCCCTTATAGGCTATAACTTAGGATCTATTTCCTTTTAATTTCCACAGTAATTTTACAGTAATATTTCCATCAGCACTTTTTCTACTTTAAAGCCACTACAAGTAAACGTACCATTTCAAAGTAAATTGTAAGGTTGGTGCAATTTCTTTGTGAGGTGTTAATTTGGAGAGGTTTGTTATGCGTATTTTCCTTTTGCCCTGTAGGTTATTTTATTTTGTGATTGATTGGAAAGATGGTTTTAGAAATGTGTCCAGTAAACCAAACATAGCTTGAAGCCATTATCCATTTTTTACTGTAGTAGAAGGTTATTACCAAAAGGGTGCAACTGTTTGATCCTCAATATCTTGTAATCTGAGTGGAGGAAACAGGAGGATGCTGCACTTATTACGGATTAAATGACTATGTTTACAGTTTGGTCAGGCACTAGTGTGCAATTTCAATCAGGCAAATTTCCCACAAAGCACAGCTCATTACCGCTCACCTCTGTAGACACACTGTTTTGTTCAGTTGATTGGAGGACCTCAGCTCCAATTAATATCTTAGAAGGCTGACATTTTAAACAAGACTCCATCCTCTCTTCTTTGGCGCACATTGTGTGATTTAATGAAGGTGCTCAAATAAGGATTTCTGGTGTGGATGTCTAGAGGTGTTTGCTTTGATCATTTTCTTTACTTCTTTCTTTACTTCTTTACTTCTTTTTCTAAAGTATAAAGTACTTGTCAACAACAAGTCTTGGTGTTTGGAGTATTTTTTGATTTTTACATAACATTCAGTTTTTGCATTGCTGTGATTTTAAGGAATGACATAATGAGCATGCATAAGTGAAATTTTGTATGTTTTAGAGTAGTGGTTCTCAAATGTTGGTTTATGTACCCATGGTGGTACTTTGTGCCCCCTGGTGGTACACCAGATAACTCGGAAAATTTCTGCAGATAATCAAAACAATTGAAATCTATGGAAATTACGTTGCTGAGGCAAATTATTCACAAATAAAACAGATTTCATTAGTAAATACTTTAATTATTGTTTACTTCCATTCAAACTAATTTTCCACACTCATACTGAAAAATATTGCACTAATTTACAGTATAGTAGGCATGAGATATTTCCATGACTTTTCTAAAGGTTGGTGGCTTGTTGGTGAGGTGATATTTAGATGTTTTGGTTTGCTCAAAGTTGGCACTTGGTTCAATATCTCTGAGAAATGCTGTATGTATCAGGTTTAGCCTTGGTGGCTTGAGTGTTGCTTGAAAATGGTCTCCAGCAGCTCAGCGCTCATCTGAACACTTAACAGGCTCTACTACTTTCATTTGTCAAACCACATTTTCCCCTTTAATGACATATCATTGCACTCCATTCATCATCATTTCTAGACTCAGACATTCAACCTTAAAAGGCGGTGACAGTTTTTTCACCTAATTTAGTTGGGAGGAGAAAATGTAAAAGAACAAACCTTAGACTCTATTTCATATGCACAGCTACATCCTCAGCCATCAGTCACATAACCTTCTGTTTTTGAGGCAGGGTGGATGAAAGCCAGAAATTTTCTCCCTCTCCCTCCAGCATAATGTAGTTCCAGCTGGCCACAGTGCTTTAGAGATGTCATGAAGGGTCACATGCATGATGCTATCCCCNCCCCCCCCCCAGGCCCTACAGGTTGTTTAGCATTTCAGACAGGGCTCTTGTGTTGCCTCACAACCGAGCACAAGGGCACTTAGGGATGTCATCTCCTCAAAGCTAATTGCTGTGCCCTTCTCTTAACGAAACAAGCTCACAAGTTCAGGAAATAAATAACTAATGTGGCCCTTGGTATGCTCATTAGCTAACTGTAAAATCGCTGTTTCACAACTTTTCTTGCTCTCACCATCTCATCACTTTTCACTCCACACTCACCATCCATAAGCATATGCAGTATTCTACCCATTAAACTTCATTCTTCTCCATTTCTCCTGTCACTTATAGTCTCTTGCTATTCTGTACTTTTTTTTTTCCTGCAAGAAGAGATCGAAATATCAAAGAAGCATACCAGTGATTCCAATAAATTACAAACTACATATATAAATAAATTACGGTACATTATAATAATTATAACATAATAATAATAGTAATAAGAAGAAGAAGAAGAAGAAAAATAGAAGAAGAAAAATAGAAGAAGAAAAATAGAAGAAGAAGAAGAATACATTATATAATATTATAATTAATAAATTATACATAAATCCAATAAATTACATATAATTACAAACTACATGTCTGTTACATTACTGCCAACCATTTTCCAAAATAAACTTCCAGAGCAGTATATTTTAGATTTGTTTCTCCCTGCCTTCCAGGCAGCCACTGCTTTCTTTTTTGCCAGAATTCAGTGATGGTGCAGTAACAAAAAAGGTAAGAATAGAATTGCTTTCTTTTTGCAATGTTGCAGTTTCAGCAGTAGATAATGTTACATGTTAATTTACTCAATCATCTATATAATAATAATGATAATCACAAAATATTAACCCAGTATTGTTGCTTCATCAGGGTCAGCAACTTAAATTTTAAATCTTACACTTTCTATCAGTGCCCATGTCAGATCTCAATGGAATGTGGGAACATTCACTATGTGAATAAATCAATTCTGGACTTCATAGGTGACTAAAAATAAAATTGTTTTTCACAAAAGTAGTAGAGGGCCACTGGGATGAGAAGAATAGCACCTGAATTACATCCATGGCTATTTTTCATCCACCCATAACTAGATTTTATACCCAGGGGAGAAGTTGAACAGATTGAGTTTTTGAAAATCATGAATCTTTAGTGTAACGTCGAGCTTACTGAGCTTAATTTTAAGGCCGGGGGATATCTGGACGCATGGCTCTTATATCAGAACTATTGTCTGCCTAAGCCCAGAAATAATCAAAGGATGTAACATGAACAAACCCGGGTAGAAAGAGAGTCTCCTGGCTATCTTCTAAGAGAAATTATTGGATTTCTGGTACAAAATAAACACAAATGTTCTTGGGTAGCACTGCTCACTTCTTTTCCAAAGGCAAAGTGTTCTGGCCAAGAATAAGCTGTAGGTTATTGAAACATTATGTCTTAGTTTTCCATTAGTGAACTGCGCCATATGTATCCATCATTAAATACAGTTATCAGTGTAACTTGATAAAACAAACTGTAAAAATGTCACATTTTCACAGTTATCTCTTACTCTTTTTTATGATTCTGTCCTGATGCATCACACTTTAGCTGCATTCCTGTAGTGTTCAGGTAAGTTTAGGAAATGAAAACGTCACTGTACAAACCATCAAAACGGTTGAAGGCAGATAAGAGAGAAGAACTAAAGGCACAAGTCCCACCGGAGCTTGTTTCAGTTACAAAGAAACATGTTTCTCTCAAATGTGACGCCTGTGGGGAAATGGATAATGTGACTGAATGCAAACGTACACACGTATAAAGTACAATACACTGCATATGAGCATTCGTGTCTGCAACTATACACACGCATACAGTCTAACATAAGTTTATGTTTGGCTAGTGAATGACTGGGTAAGACACTCATTTATCCTTAAGGACTCATTTTGAGAATAAATAACTCCAGACTTCAATCAAGCAAATTATTGATTCCTTGAAAGAGCTTACAGAATGAATTCTCTGGATACTTTATTCAGCTCCAGCATTCAGAGCCCAGGATGATGAGGAATGGTCTCCATGATACGGCCACGGATGTTAATTAGTTCACATGCCAGAATGTGACATCAGGAGCACGCTGTCTACGGGTAGAAAGTGTGTATCAGCTTAGTTTAGATGAAGAGTGCACATGATGAGGCTGAGCAGCTATTTCTTAACTTAATAGCTCTGCCTCAGGTAATGGTAGAAAGCCAGAGCATCTCCCAAATTAATTTTGATTTCTGAGCTCAACTCAAACCTAATCAGGTTTCTCCAGAGTGCCATGTTTTGCTTTTATGGATTTCCTATGAACCACACCCACACACACACACACACACACGCGCACACATGCACACACTACATTACTATATCTGTGANACCACACCCACACACACACACACACACACGCGCACACATGCACACACTACATTACTATATCTGTGAGGACCTCCTTCATTGACTTTCTTTGCCCAATTAATCCCACCTTTCTCTAATATGCTTTTCACAAACCTACCCATAATCTAAAGTGTAACTAATTTTAGATAGGGTAGTACAATACATTGAGCATTCGTGTCTACAACTACACATGCACACACACACACACACACACACACACACACACACACACACACACACACACACACACAATTATAGAAATGAATTTTATGTTAATTTTATGTTATAATTTTATGTTAATTTAATGAGTAAAACTGTGTGGGTCACTCACATTGGAGACATTTTCTGATCTAAAATATGTACACCAGCCCATTAATATTACTCCTTCCCTCACTTTTAACAGTGGAACCAATGTTAATGTTTTTGGTGGCTCTTTTATTGTTGGGAGACTTAAGTATGCAATAAATAATCTACATTTTTTTTAAGGGAAGGAGAAAAGGAGAAGGAAAGCTGTGAAAATCATTACATTAACTAGAATAAAAGAAAAGGGCATGTTCATGTTCAGCTATGAAGAACAAGAATGGAACATTATTTTTTCTTTCCGTTTGTGCGTTTGTTCCCACTTGACATTTACCATGACTTTTATTTTTGATGGGCTGTCACCATAACACATAGGCAAATATACATAAAGCATATGAGTTGACACAGGAATACACAGATTTGCAACCAATCAATCATCATGAACTTACACCTTAACAGATACAAATCAAAAAAGCTGCACTGCATATATTTCCAATAATTTAGTAAATCATGTGATGAACACAGCCTCACATGGGGAAACCAACTGACAAGTCTGAAAAGTCAACCTTTCACTCATATTGCTAGATATGCCTGGAAGAGCACAAATGATTCTGACAAAGTTAAACAATGTAAGGACTCCCATGATACAAAGCTTTTTATTTCCTTGCCTCTGCTCTGTTAAGTACAACTGCCATAGAAAATAGAATGATGTCATCATAATGCCAGATAATATAATTGCAATTTGTAAAAGAGGGACATGGAGGAAAATAGTAGTCAGGAAATGAAAAGCTCCTGTCTTACTGGAATGCTTTGCAGCACACCCACAACCTACAAGTGGGTCAGTGTGACCCAAACATTATCTCCATGATATTAACTTGCGGAGGAAACTCATCTTTTTTCCAGTATAAAATATTTTTCTTTTTCAAACGTTCATTGCTTTGAGGCAAACAGAAAAGGTGTCATGCCCAAACAAAATATATAGTTTGCCACTATAAAAACTGAAACGGGTCAATTTGACTTGCAACAAAGCAGGACACGACGATGTTTTGCTCATTTTGCATAATCTTGCTGCACCAAGCTCCCACATAAATAAATACAAACTCTACAAATCTTCATAAATTCCATGTATAGTGTGTTTTCTCTCATTTGTCTTGATACAGAATGATGTCTGGGCCTCATTCGCAGCCAGGGCTGATGAGACCCCTCTGTGCATTCAGATGTGGTTTTGCTGCCAGACTCAGTGCATGAAAACACCCGGTGGATTGAATTGTCAGGCTGGAGCCACTGAGTATCAACCCATAAGAGAAGGCTCTACAGTGAAAAACAGCCACAGACTAATGACTCCTCTTGGAATAGCTTCTCTGTCTGGGATGAGACAGCAAGAGTCTGTATCTTAAGGCACTGATGACAGCAATCCTCCTCTATCTGTGTCTGGGAGTCTGACATAAAACCTGGAGAAAAGAAAAACCCCTCAAAAAAATCATTCCAAAAACTAATCAAATCAATTCTCCAAGGGAAAAACAATTATGTTTTCAATTTCAATTTCTTGTTTGGATGATCTGGTCGTAGCTGAAACTGGTAGAATGTATCACTTTACATAAGCAAAACACTAGACTTCATTATAAACCTACAAAGAGAGGGGGCATGTGGGAAAACTTTTCTCAAAGGGAGGGGAGAGTTACTTCAGAAACACTTCTCCTATTGTTTTCAGTAACCTGAACACATGTCCAGCAGGTGGAAAGAATGAGGGTGAATGTCATGACCTGGCTTTTGAGTCTGTTTAAAAAAACCCAGTAAGGACAATGGCAACCTGTGCACACCCTGATATTTATGCACATAATCACACACTCCAGCCACAAGAGCTACCTGTCACAATCGGGAACCAATCTGCGAGAATGATTAGTTATGCCTGGCTGAGTTTGCTGAACATTCTCCATCTGTATGCAGTAGTAATGTATGGAATATGCAGAGTTGGTAATAAGGTTTGAGTCTGACAAGGTTAACCTGATGCTGATGCAGGATAAACAGTTTGGCATGGACCAAGTTCACTGAGGTCTGACAGTTTGAAAGGCTCTTGTAAGTTTTCCCCTAACAACAGGATAACAAAAAGGCAAAGGTAAGAAAGTAAAACCCAAATACATAATGTAACGTCATGACTGAGCTGAACACCCACATAACCTCTAATTTCAACTTTGGAGGCTGAATCAAGGTAAAAACAATAGGAGTACTGCACTGTAGCTGCAGCTACAATGATGAAAATGTGTTTTACAATCACATTTATTCTATTGTCAGACACTTTTGTCATGGTCTACATGTGAGTTATAGCAACTTAGCCTGTGGAGCATGTGTACAGAAGAACTTGTTTTGATGGGGTGGCACAGTGGTGAGCACTATTGCCTCAAAGCAACAAGGTCCTGGATTCAAATCCAACTGGAGCCTTTCTGTGAGGAATTTTCATGTACCATATATACTCAATATAAGCCAAGTTTTTATTACCAAATTTCACAAAGCAATCAGGGGTCGGCTTATACGTGAGAAATTCAAAATTGATCCCACAGAACAAAATTTCCAGGGGTGGAAATACTACCCATTGCCATTACCCATGGAAAATAGTTTAAATCATACCTTAGAATGAGATATTTCCTGACAAAACATCTTATCCAGCACATTTTGCGGCAGCCAGCAAGCACTCTTGTAATTGGTCAGTTACGGTAATCAGCTGCTGAAATAAATATCCTGTTTCCGGTACCGGTGTTAGAGCAATCTCTTGGTTAATTATCAAATGTTTAAAATAGTTAATTTGGGAAAAGTGAAATCAAATAAATTATTATTTTTGAATATTTATATCTTAACTGATTGATTAGGTGATGATCACCGGCTGCTTCACAGAGGAGGAGTCTATTTATAGACACTCAGCTGGAGGCTGAGCCAGTGTATGTGGAACGGGGCAGCGGTATTGACCTCACCTCACGCCATGTTTTGTTATTTTGATTTTGAAAATAAATAAGTTACAAAAAGAACAAGAGTGTGATGTTATCATTCTGGTGTGAGTCAGGAAGAGAAGCCCCATTAAAGCTGTGAAGTTTTAAAATAACCACCACAACCGGTATGTGGATTATTTTCAGAAAATCAGAGGAATAATAACACTACCCAGAAAAACAGGTAATTTGCTAAACAAATAAATTGATGGAATAACATCAGGTGGTCGGCTTATATATGGATTTCTTTAAAAATCTAAATTTGCAGGTCAAAATCGGGGTCGGCTTATACACGAGATTGGCTTATACTTAAGTATCTATGGTACTCTGTGTGTCTTTGTGGGTTTCTTGTGGGTGCTTCGGCTTCCTACGGTTTCCCACGGTCTAGGTTAGGTTAATTGGAAACTGTTAATTGCTGTAGGCTTGTCAGTGTCACTATGTGTCAGCACTGTGATAGACTGCAACCTGATAATAGATAGAGGTAATAGAATAGATAATCTTTTGATCTACTGCCAACATTACTGACCATACAGAGTTCCAATCCTTCATGATCCTCCATGTGCCTGAGTGTTTTGCTTGCAAACCGATCACCTGTTGATGATGTCAGGTAGTCACAACTCTCTCCACTCCAATATTGATGTCAAAGCCACAGAAATCCATTAGGGCCTCAGTCCCTGGCCTGTTTGCTAGAGGAATAATGCTTATTTTTTGATTTTGCATGATTTGACTACAGCGCAAATATTCAAGAAAACCTCAAAGTGTTGGGTCAGCTGGTTGGCACACAGGTTATCAGCTGACTATGGAGTTCACCAGGGCGAGATGCTTTAATCAGAATGAGATCCCATCTCCCTCTGACTATGAGAATTAAACTTTTGGTTAGGCTCTTTTAAGTTTTCCTGTCATAATTGTTCTTTGTCTCTAATATTCTCCAGTAAATTCACTGCATGTACTTTTTGTCAACTAACAATCAAGCTAGGGGAAGGATATTAACATGAGCTGTCATGTCTATTAGTTGTTGTTATAACGTTTGCCACTTCCTTCCTTGAAGCTACCACCACCACCAGGATCCTGACCTGTCTGGTTCTTCACAGGGGGATCTCAGAATTGGCTGCAATTTTAGGGTATTTAGCAACAATTAATGAATTCTATCATTTGGGTAAATGCCAAAGATCTACAAACATCTGTTGCCTTACTTGGTTCAACTTTTAAGTAGTTTACATGTGCAAAGAGTCTCGCCGGAAACAAGGTCTGAGCTTTATGGCAATGAAATAGGCTGTAGAAACTGTAACTCGATGTAGCACATTTAACACTGGACTGTTTGACATTCTCTACATTTTCCATCTCCTTCAATGCTTCTGCAGCCAGATTTCCAGTCAGAGAACCAACATACTCCATACATACAGTGCTGCAGAACCATTTTCAGTTGCTTCAAGCTGGAAATCAGTTGTGTGAGGAAACTGCTATCTCCCTGGGTGTCAGTCAGAGAGTGGTCTATAGGAAATGACACCATGAGCTGGCCACATACTGTGCCTGCTTTGTGGGACAAAAGCACGTCTAAACCCTCTTGCACCTTAATATGATTTGCTTTAGAGTGCAACAGGCTTTTAGAGCACACAGAGAATTATATTAGGATTATAGAGCCCAGGGACTTGGGCTTCTTAGACCCCATACTGTGCTAAAACCCTTGTCAGCTGCCAGTCAAAGCAAGGGGGGTCAGACATATTGTACAGTATCTTTGGTGTCCAAGACTTTGATGCTGCTATTTTAGTCAGTCATAAGAGGGGATTATTTCATAAAAGCTGCAGTGTCTTAAGTGTCCCTACTGTTAGAACACAAACCATCAAGACATAAAAGAATCACACTCATTTGAAAGTACATGATGTGCTAAATAATGCAGATGCTAAAAGTATTTGTCCCATTCATCATGTGTTTTTAAAAAAAAATGTGTGTGTTTTCTCACTTTAAGGAACCTCATTTTTCTTTATTTAGTTTGTAGAACCTACATATTCAGACAGTGCTGGTATTATCAAACCAGCAGCACTGGAGTTTCACTTTATTTACAGCTAACTCACTATTTCATCTTTTTTTTTTTCTCATGCAGATGTGTCCTGGTGTGAACGAATTAATTGGGTTAATGCAAAAGTTATGTGTATGTTCTCTTGCTGAGCTGGCAAAACTGACTCGCTGCAAATGTCAATAATTAAACACTGGCATGGCAAGTGCTTCTTGCTTCACAGCTTGCGTCTTCAGGCTGATTAGCTGCATATACTTCATTTGATCTTCAAGGCTGGTGCGATCTGGCATTGTCAGTCTTTTATGTGGGTTCGTGCTGGATTCCCGGGGACTGAATCCCACCCTCTAAAATCTTTCTGGCTTACTTGGTTTGGGCCTAGCAGGAGGGTGAGATCTGCCTTTGTGTCAAACCTCTGAAGGTGCCCCCACACTGAATGTATTTCTCCTGCTGTGCAGAGACAGCTCTCAGCTATACACACACACACACACGCACACACGCACACACGCACACACGCACACACGCACACACGCACACACGCACACNCACACACACACACACACACACACACACACACACACACACAACAAGAGACCTGAATGCTAAAATACAGGAAAGTTCAGGTTTGTCTTACTAGAAGCATTTTTCCAGGCTTGAGCCTCAGGTTTTGCAGTTTTGACAATGTTCCACACATACTCCCTACCATATTATATATATTTTACTACAAAAATGAGACAAAATGTCCCTTTAAACTTGCACTGTGTGGGAGCATGTATTCTTCTTCTTCTTCTTCTTCTTCTTATTATTATTATTATTATTATTATTATTAGTTGCCATTTAGTTTAGAAAGACAAATTTTAAAATGCAAAAACAATAAATTAGCTGGGACTCAGAGACAAGTAAAATAAGAAAGAGAAAAAAGAGTGCAGATGGTTGTCTCTACCAGTCTTTCTGGTGTTCTGTCTGGCCCTGATTAGTGAGTTTGAAAAAGGATAAAACTCCTCCACCCATCCATCCATCCATCCATCCATCCATCCCCTATGCTTCTCCCTGTCCTAATGAACCCATATGACAGGAAGCAGGCTGGGTACAGATGCATTGACTGGACCTGAGAATCACTGTATGTATTTCTGTGTCTGTGTGTGTGCATGCGTGCGCAGCCAAAGTGAACCATCTCATAACTGCCAACTGTGTAATCACGCAGAAAGTCATTACAAATGTGAATGCATTTGAAAGTGTTTCGCAGTACTGCTAAATAAAATCAAACCTAATCAATAATTCTGCTGTGTCGGATTCAGCCAAGATGTCTCATATAAAGATTATGTCTTTTGCCTTTAAATGATGGCTTGCTTCGGGGGGGAGTGTGATTCAGATGAGGGCTACGCTCCATTCCTTTTCCTGTTTCTCTGGTTTGTTTTTTTGAGTCTGTTAATCCCTTGGCAAACTCTGATGAGACTGCAACTCCCTGGGAGTAAGAGCAGCACATCAATAATACATCCAGTCCAGCTGCATCCAGTAAACACTCGAGCCCCACACACACACACACACACACACAAACACATACACACACACACCACTTACCCAAACATGCCATGTATCTCTCTCAAACACACACACACACACACCCTTTCCATTCTCTTCTCAACCATAGCTTGTCTCCTTGCTGTCACTGTCATAAAAGCTTTGCATTATTTATTCATGTGAGACCAAAAATATGAGCTAAAATCATCAGAAAAGACATGACTCCTGAGGTGTTTTCTAAAGGCTGCTGTATCATTTAGGAACAGACTGATTGCTCAGTCTGAACGGGAGATGACAAGTGTTGTTTAGGCTTCAGTGAAGGTACTAAATGCCTCTGTGTTTACACATAGATTGTTGTATATTCTAGGCCAGTAGTCCTCATTTCTGGTCCTGGGGAGCCACAGCACTGCATATTTTCCACCTCTTCCTGCTTTACCCACACCTAATTAGCTAAATCAGGCGTGTTTAGCCAATCGAGATCTGGGAGGCTCCAGCTCTTGAGCACAAGAGCCAGGAGAGATAGAAAATACGCAGTGCTGTGTCTCCTGAGGACCCGGAATGAGGACCACCATAGGCAGTGGCTTTGTTAGGTCCCACTGTGTGCACATATGGCAAAGTCTTAACTGAAACATCGCACCAAATCAAATATTTATTTTCTTCTATACAGCCTCATTTAATGCTATATCCCATTTATCCATATTGCATAGGATCCAGGGACAAAGATAGAATGAACAGGTATATTCTTGCAGATTTTGGAGGATTACTGAAATCTACATTATTGTACCTATCAAACCGACATAGACAAAGTTGAAAATGCCCGGTTTGATATCAGTTACACTGTACCTATAAAAAACAAGAGCTATAGTTCTGTGCACGCAGTGTGGCTTTTGTGTTCTGCCTTATTAAAATGTGTGTTTGTGCTGCTATGTGACAGTGAGCAAAGCTGTGAATACAAAATTATCTATTTGCTATTCTACGCTGCCAGGAGGTCAGGAAAAATTAAAATAACACCCACAGAAGTTCAGTGGCAACCATCCAGAATAAATATCTAATTAATTTTAGTGCACACGGTAAGTGCATCTTTGTCTCCTTCTGAAGGTTTGTAATCTTTGGAGACCTCACTGAAGGCCAAAGTGGAAATGGCTCATTTTACTCACATACATAAATGAAACCTAATCCTGCCAGTCCCCATCTGGCCTGATCCAGTTTTTGCAACTGAGGCCAAGGTTGAAAACAAAATGCAAGGGCATTATTTGACAGAGAAGAATTTAAATATAGGCCATATACAGCCAAATACAATATATACAAAAAGATAAAAAGGAAAATTAGGGTTTTTTGTCAGTTTGTGTTCATTTTCTTAGTAGTCAAACTTAACACTGGCCCACAGCAACAATAAAGAAATATACGGTATATTGACTGCAGACACCACACCATCAATTTAGCAAATTAAAGTATTTGAGGAAAATCATAACAGTTCTAAATCTATATTTTACTATTTTGTGGTTTGTGATTATCTTGCCAGATATAAAAGTTTATGAAAAAGAAAAAAAAAAAAAAAAAANAAAAAAAAAAAAAAAACATGTTTTCTAAAAATGTTCAGCAGAGTTGAAATGACAAATTAATGGAATTTGTACAACTAAATAGGCTCTACAGTGAGTCTAGAAGCTCTATTGGATTAACTGAATAACAACCAAATGCGAAGTGGCCATGGAATAAGAGATGCATCAGTTTAATGCTTCCTTTTTTCTTCAGCATAAAAAAGTAGAATTAATTTTCAAACAAAATCAAACTTTTCATGATGTTAAACCACGTTTTACTCCATTATTAATGAAAACAATTACAAAACTCCTACCATAATTGACAATAGTTTGGACGTACAGAAGTTATACTTTAAAGCAAATTCATGAATTATCACAATTTTTGCAAGATGCATGCCTACCAAAAGAAATGTGCAATATCTTAATCATCTGACTCAGACCAACAATCTCACACTGACAAGGGCATGTTTCAAAAAACTGTCCTTTTAATTAGATTTTGATTGGTAGATTTTAGAAAAGAGCCTGTTTTTGAGTAAGTTATTTGTACTTGCTTTTATTTACAGATTATTAGAGAGTCTGATTACTTCACACCTCAGGCTGATATTGATCTTTCAATGTGTGCCATGCTGTTGCTACAACATCTCTGAAATCATACATAATATTGTCCAAAAAGTAATCAGTAACACTCAAAATCTACACAATATGAATTCTGAAGTAATTAACAAGACATAAAAACTGGCCTCAATATTCACTGGGCATGTAGATGAACTTTCCATAAAGTCACTCAATTAACTTGGATTAAACTTAAGAACATTAACATTTTGATTTAATTCCAATTGGTAGAGGTTTCACATTTAAATCATAATTTAAATAATGAAATACCTTAAATATACTGTAGATAGTTCAGTTTATGTGTTAATATTCACTTTTAAATATGAGCAGCTGATTTGTCTTCCATTTGGTGACAAAATAGTTGGTGACAAATTATACAAAGATGATGATTGATTCTCCTTTTAATAATCTCCTACTCATCAACACTTTCAGCTTCTGGTTCTTTCCTTGCTTTCTCTCATCTTTTCAGGCTTGTTTTCTTCACATAGCAAACAGATTGCTTTGTGCTGCAGGCCTAATTGGGATGACATAGCTCATCAACACCTAGGCTGATCTAACCATGTCTCTTTGGTCCGAGTGGGAATAAAAGTCAGTAGATAGAAGAGAGAAAATCTTTGCGTATTTTCTAAGCTTACTGCTTGTTGAGAGGGACAACCAGGTTTTATTTGGTCCTGTTTGTTTGTTTGAAGTTGGATACCCTTTGGTTTCTTGGGTAACAGTTATATATATATTTTTTTTTAAATTTCAAGAACATCTTATACTTCTTTTATTAGAATGAATCTCTGGCCAAGTTTAACTCACTTATTAATTCACTTATTACATTTAATATGTGCAGTCATATGCGGCTTCGGCAGGTTATAGTGTAAGTTGTATTGTGATGTATTATGTGATTCCTGCAGGTATATTCCGATTTAAAGAGCAAACCTTTTCCAAATCTGCAGCTTTGGATTAACTGCCTCTCAGAAAATAAATAAATAAATAAAAAATAAAAAAAAAATAAAAAAAATTGTGTTCTTCTGCAAGTTTGTCCACCTTTTCAATATAAATGTCAAAATAGTAGATAAAAATAGATAAAAATCATTCATGTATGTGACTAAAAGTTCAGAATTACAATGAAAAGATTATACAGATAGGATTCTTCTAGAACTTTGCCTCAAAGACAAAAACCCTCTTCTTGAGATGTATCGCCTTGCAGGGATACTGGTGATAAAACAAGAATATGCAGTAACTAAAAAGAGAAAAGTAACTCCAAGGTATGGTATGCACACAGAGAGCTAATCAATATTTGCCCTACTGCTTTGACAGAGAGAGGAACAATGGTGAAATGGGGGAGTGGGGGTNTGGGGGAAATAGGTAGGGGTAGGACCAGAACTACAGATGAAGAGCAAAGACCCCTGGGATTAGTTTACTGAGGCACCTAAGTTTATTTTCCCGCACCACTTCAAACAGAACCCCTAAATGCTCTCACGGAGGAACAGCAAAGGTTATTCAACACCCAGTGGTACCTGGTTGCTGTATCTGTTTTTAGAGTTTGGCCCAAAGGTTAGATTAGACAGATTTTTCTGTTTGGTGTGGAGAAAATGAAAGCAAAAATAAAAGCAATGCACCATAATGCAGGTAGTATATCAAGAGAAGTCAAATTTATTTGTTTAGCCTTTACAGCATAAAGTAAGTGCTATATATAAATGCATTTATAGTACAATGTAGATTCATAGCACACATTTAAAACATTACATGAAAAACAATAATTAGAAATGACACTCCCCGCTTAGATTCTCAATGAGAACAAGACCATATCTCAATAATATTTCACTAGGGTAAAAAATAAAAGAAACTTTGGGAAAACTGCTAGAATATCCATGAGAAATATCCACATCTAGCAATGCATCAACAATGTACAGCTTACTTACAACCATCATCATCATCACCACCACCATTAGCAGAAACATCATAAAAATTACAACAGGTGCCTCGGCTTCATTGTTGCCTTCTCATCAATTTCCTGATTTACCATCAATTTTCTTAACAAATATTTAATAATTCACAGTCCACAGGAGGGTAGTTGGAAATGGTGTCATGAACCTGAGAATTCCAGGGCCTCACAAACGCTAAAACATCCTCCATGTGAATACAGAAATCAGAGTCTGGTGGCTTTTCCATCGTCTTCTTTTCTTTGATCAAATTATAGTATGTGTTTGAGATTTGCGCTGAAAGTCCTGTGCAGATAAGATTCTTGTCAGTAAAAAAAACACAACTGGAGTCGCAGCTTGTTCAGTAACTACGTTTTGTGAATAGCAGCAAAGTGTTAATGATGCGGTGTAGCAGGACAGCGGGGCGGCTCCTCTCTTACTGGATGCTGCCGTCTCCTGCCCAACTTCAAAGCCCGCTTTGAAGTCCCTAGGTGAAGATCCCTCCGTTCTCAGGGAGATATCTACCCTCTCTTCCCTCGCTTTTGTTAGCTAATGCACCCCAATGAAAATGGGGTGGAGGCTGAGAGGATGCCAAGGGAAGATCAAAGCACGGAGACAGGAAGAGCCACGCGGTTAACTGCTTTGCCAGCCTTTGTATGACTGGATGATGGGAGAGGTGCTCTCAGATTCTGTTGGCATCAGAATGAAAAGTGCACTGTCAAATTAAAACACACTCACTGCTGAAATATACCAAAATATCCCTGATTCCCTGCAGGTGATATCTGAATGATAGCAGGACATTTTGGGGCAGATGCTATTTGGGGTTGTGTCATAGAGGCGTGAGCTGTGTTGTGACAATGAAGTGAAGCTACTGGCTACAGACAATGTAAACTGCAGCAACAGTAACACTTGAATTTTGGATTATAAGGGTCCTTTTGCATATGGCAGAGCCTCTTATTAACTGACACATGTTAAAATGCACATGCGTGACATAAGCTATTAGAAATTATTGCAGCATAGGCAGCTGGATATGCCACTTACATACAATAATTACATTATGAACTCCATATCATAGGCATCAGCTGCATTTCATTATTGACTTTAAATAATTCCACATGGTGGCAGAAGCAGATGCCAGAGACAGTGAGATTTTTCAGCTCTGTATTTAAATGCTTACTGATGTTGACTACATTTATTTTGAGTTTCTTTTAGCTTCTAATGAATATAAACTGAGCTACATCTATATTAACAATCTTTGAAAAACCCATGTGAATCTTTAGAGGGTTTTTTTCTTTAAAGGGGGTTATAAAGTATATCTCAAGAATGCACCCGATTGAACATTATAAATCAAAGCTCAGAAATAACAGTAAGAAATTGTAGTTCAGCAGACAGTCCCAGACAATCCCACGTGGGTGAGCTTTGTTATTTTTTCTCTGCTTGTATTGACCGTTGTTCAGTGCATATGGTGGTTTTAGATACACCAGCATTACTTCAGCCTCTGGCTAGATACCATTTCAAAGTAAACAAAAAAAAAAAAAAAAAAAAAAAAAAAAAGATGACTGACAAGTTTTGGTGGGTGAACTTAACCAACTGAGGAGGAGTAGGGCAGGACAAATCATACACCTTACCGCCTCAAGTCAAATAGATGGACGTTGTAGGTTTATACTTAAGCTGTCTTAATATGGATGATGCAGCTTACTGTCTGACATTAAAAAAAAAAAAATCGCCCTCTCACCCTCCCCACGGGGTGGTTGTTTGTGTCTTCCTCAAGCTCAGGTCCTCTACCAGAGGCCTGGGAATTTGAGGGTTCTGCGCAGTATCTTAGCCTAGGCCTGCACTCTTCTGTTCAGAGACCTCAGATGTTGTTCCTAGAATCTCTTGGAGCCACTCTCCCAGTTTGGGGGTCACAGCCCCGAGTGCTCCAGTTACCACTGGGACCACTTTGAACTTCACCTTCCATGTTCGTTCCAGTTCCTCTTTCAGCCCTTGGTACTTCTCGATCTTCTCGTGCTCTTTCTTCCTGATGTTGCTGTCAGCTGGGACTGCAACATCGATCACAACTGCCATCTTCTGCTTCTTGTCAACCACCACCATGTCTGGTTGGTTAGCCAGCAGCTGCTTGTCTGTATGGAACTTGAAGTCCCACAGGACCTTAGCTCTGCCGTTCTAAACCACCTTTGGTGGCGTCTCCCATTTAGACTTAGGGACTTCCAGTCTGTATTTGGCACAGATGTTCCTGTACACTATCCCAGCCACCTGGTTATGCCTCTCAGTGTATGCTGTCCCAGCTAGCATCTTACACCCTGCTGCTATGTGCTGGACTGTCTCTGGGGCATCTTTGCACAGCCTGCACTGTGGGTCCTGTCTGTTGTGGTAGACCCCTGCCTCTATGGATCTGGTGCTGAGGGCCTGCTCTTGTGTTGCCATGATCAGAGCCTCTGTGCTGTCTTTCAGACTAGCCTTTTCTAGCCACTGGTTGGATTTCATGATATCAGCCACTCCCTCTATCTGCCGATGGTACATCCCATGGAGGGGTTTGGTCTTCCATGATGTCTCTTCTTGTTTCTCATCACCCTCGGTCTTCTGCTGCCTGAGGTATTCACTTAGCGGTTTGTTCTGGGGGGGCATCTTCCTGATGTATTCTTGGATGCACCTTGTTTCATCCTGAATAGTGGCTCTGACACTCACTAGCCCTCTGCCCCCTCTTTTCGCTGAGCGTACAGTCTTAGGGTGCTGGACTTTGGGTGGAACCCTCCATGCATTGTGAGGAGTTTTCGTGTCTTGACATCTGTGGTGTCCATCTCTTCCTGTGGCCAGCTTATTATTCCAGCTGGGTATCGGATGACTGGTAGTGCGTACATGTTGATGGCCTGGATCTTATTTCTACCGTTGAGCTGGCTTCTTAGGACCTGTCTCACTCTCTGGAGGTATTTGGCTGTGGTNTCTTATTTCTACCGTTGAGCTGGCTTCTTAGGACCTGTCTCACTCTCTGGAGGTATTTGGCTGTGGTTGATCCCCTTGCCTCCTCATCATGGCTCCTATTGGCCTGTGGGATACCCAGGTACTTGTAACTGTCTTTTATGTCTGCAATCTGCCTTCTGGTAGCTCCACCCCTTCAGTCCTGACCACCTTCCCTCTTTTTGTCACCATTCGGCTGCACTTATCCAGTCTGAACGTCCTGATGTCATCGCTGTAGATCCTGATGAGGTGGATCAATGAATCGATGTCTCGTTCACTCCTGACCATACAGCTTGATGTCATCCATGTAGAGGAGGTGGCTGATGGTTACCCCACTCCTGAACTTGTATCCATATCCGCTCTTTGCGATGATCTGACTGAGGGAGTTTAGGCCTATGCAGAACAGTAGCGGGGACAGTGCATCACCTTGGTATATGCTGCACTTGATGGTCACTTGTGCGATGGGCTTGGAGTTGGCCTCTAGTGTTGTTTTCCACAGCCGCACTGAGTTCCTGAGGAAGGCTATCAGTGTCCTGTTGGCCTTGTATAGTGCCAAGCACTCCAAAACAGATGTGTGTGTGCGTGTGTGTGTGTATATATATATAAATACACACACACACACACACACACACACACACACANTGTGCGTGTGTGTGTGTATATATATATAAATACACACACACACACACACACACACACACACACATCTGTTTGAATGAAGCTACATATTTTAGTGGGAGAATGTTTTCAGATGAATAGAATTGACTTTTTCCATCCTCCACCCACTGCTGGTGGAGGATGAAAGGTGGTGCAGTTGCACCTTTTAAAACTATTAGAAACAACACACATCTAATAAACTTCATTATCAACAGGATGCTAATACGTTAGCAATTTAGCTTCACGCATCAGGTTTATTAAAGTGCCCCTGTGATGAATGCACACATTCATCTGGGCGAAGCAAATAAAGTTGAGTTTATGCAACAAATAAACGAGTAGTGCCAAGCCAATATGAACTCAACCTACATGAGCTCCCAACGCATCAAAATGAAAATATTGCTCAATTTAAATTTAATGACTGCTTCTGCTCAACCCAGCACCAGCAACTAGGCACAGTGCCCATGCTCTAATAACAATAATGCATTGCTTTATGAAACGCCCTTCATACAAACATGTGTGTGCTGAGCACAGCACATTAATAACTTGTACCCCTAAATAAGAGGTTGAGTGCCTGTGAAAGGAGGAACAAAGTGCAAAGTTTACATATGAAGCACCATTTCTATCTTCTTTTGGAGTGTGACTGTCTATATCAAAGAGTCCTTGTGTGAACTGACATGAAGACTCATAGTTATGGGAAAATCCATGATTAAAGCTATATGCTCCATATGCTGTGACTGCTGTAGATATTTATCAGTTAGAAAGGAGTGGACCCGTGCACCACTGATGTTAGTAGATTATTCTTTGTTACATTAAAATTTATGTAAATGCAGCACATTTGAAGGAATGAATGATTTCAGACATGTCACTGAAACAGAAAAAAAAGATCATTATCATTTTTTTCCGACCTTCCAGGCAGCTGTTGGTTTCAGTTCATTCCAGTACACTATAAAATTTAACTTGCAGTGACTTGAGATATGTTTGAGATAGGTAATCAACACAGCAAAAACAATGTCTATTACTTTTTTTTTTTTTTTTTTCNTTTTTTTTTTTTTTTTTTTCAAAGTAACATAATTTTATCATTTCAACACAGATTCAATAGGGATTCTACAGAAGACAATGTATGTCTCCACCAGGGAATACAGTTCCTGGAGAAGACTGCTATTACTGAGAAACAGGAAAATGGCCGCACCTTCTACAATCATGTGGAAGTGTTAACACATGAAACACTGAATTTTAAGGTGAATGTATCACCTGAACATTTGATTTGAGAGATTAAGGGATTTAGCAAAAATAACACAAAAACTAAAACACAATTTTATGTTTTGGGAAATGGTTGGCCTTAATGTAACATGCGGGTTTACTGGGCTTAAACATGGAAAATCACCGTATGGACCACCAATCACCAATGGATTTTTTACATGCTTGAGTAAAGTGATTTACAACCACATAATCTAAGGCTGTTACTTGGACTACACCAACGTCAATCTATGCTGACTTCAATCGATTATGGTGTTTACATGATGTTACATAATTTATTGCCTTAATCTGATTAGAACTGTTTTAATGTGCAGGTATATTAAGCTTTACATATGTCTGCAGGTAGTGACAAGCTTATACATCAAATATCAACTCTGAACATATTCATACTTTAAATCCGGAGACATCTGACTAAACCAAAGAATATTAATTAAAACAATGATGCTATGATGGGGTCTTGTTTATTCAGCTGTGTGGTAGAACTGAGAGTACTTTAACAGCAGCAGAAAAAAAACAAAAAAACAAGCCACTTGAATGACATATCAAAACAATCCAAAGTATGATCTTACATAAGTACCCTTTTAAAATGTAGAGGTCGCTTCCAGCATCAAATTATTCTCTTTTTTTTTTCTCCTCTCCATACTTCACTCAACCCTTTAAGTGTATGATAATGAGTAGCAATCAAATACAGGTACTTGGTGTTTGTTAGAGGAGGAAATGGGGACTATACACCTACATACTACAGAATTTAATCCTGAACTTAGATTGTGCTGTACTGTGGTCACAGGCTTTCTATTTCATACAGCTTTAATGCACTTGCACAGTAATCCAGCTCTATGAGCTACTATAGCCACAGGGGGTGCTACTGCATAATTTAAGGGTGTAACCAGTGGTGAGACATGCTATAATAAAACTGATCTCTCTGCTCCCATAATCCTTAAAAATACATTTGTAAGCTATTGTATCTTGAATATGATGATATATCTGACACAATAAATCACCCTGTGAATATATGATAGAAGAACATAAAAATCTAGTCCCCTCACAACTCCTCACTGCTTCATAGGAGAGAGGCAGGGGTATTGTCAATAAAATACTGTATGTAGCCTTTGTGTGTTATTTGGCTCAGTTATTGATTTAAAATGAATGTATGAGACTGGACCTGTTCTGATAGCACAGAGAGGTAAATTGGTATGAACCTCCCACTGTGGTTTTGTATCACATCCTCCTTGTCTGGCCTCTCAGTGGCCCTCTGAGCTCCCCCTCTGAATCTATCCACTCCCCCTATTGGTTTTTAAGCACTTACTGCATCTCTCTATTGCCACTCTCTCCCTCCTTGATACTCATGAGTTTCTCCCTTGCTAAATCCTTCTCTACTATGCAATTCTTCATTCTTTCTCTGGTATCTCAGCCTATCCTACAGTCTCATTTTGCTCTTGTACTTTTTTCTCTTCTTGTCTTCATCTGAGCTGCACAAACCATTGTCTGCCTTTAAGAATGAATGCTGGCAAAGATGCAACACTGAGATGAGATGATGCCAAAGATGAGTTTTTGCAGGAAGGGAGGGTACGGCCAGGAGTTGGTCTTAGTGAATAGAGATCTGGTGGACCGGCTGCCAACAGATTGATCCCTCTATGCACAACAGAGGGTTTGGTAAACCAGTCACCACACACAGAGCAGGCAAGTGTGCACATGCGTGTGATGTGCATTTGCAGGTTCATCATAAAGGACCATAGCGGTGATTTTGCATGTCTGAGCCCAGTAAATACTACCTACACCCTCCAAAACTTACTACTGAAGCGGTACATATTGGAACTCACTTGCTGCCTTCCAGACTACCATTGGTTTCAGTTCATTCAAGTACACTATTAAAATCAATCAATCAATCAATCAGTTAAAATCTTGTAGAGACTTGAGGCATTCTTGAAATAGGTAATACATCACAGCGAACAAGATGTATATTAAGTTTTTTTTTCCGTCAAAGTTACTTAATCTAACCAGTCCAACACAGAGCTGAATGGAAGAAGAAGAAAAAAAAAAAAGAGTCTCCATCAGGGAATACAGTCCCAGGAGAAAAGACTGCTTTTACAGAGAAAGTACAAAGACCATGTCTTCACAGTCATACGTAAGTATTAGCAAATGAAACACTGAATTTTAAGATAGGTGCATCACCTGAACATTTTGTTTTGAAAGATTAGCGGATTTGGCAAAATAACATGAAAATAAAATACAATTTTATGTTTTGAAGAATGGTTGGCAGTGACATAACTTGTTTGTGGGTATTTATTGGGCTCAAACATGCTCAAAGAAAGACTGGTATCCTTTAAGAGGAGAGAATGCTGAGCACAGATTGACACTAGTCTATTTGTTTCAGTTGGTGGCTTGTGTTTTGCCCCTTAAGATGAGAGAAAGAAAAGAGCGACAGAACACTAATCCAGCATGGCAAAGTGGCAGCGGCACAGGAAACACATTTTATTAGTTCAACAACACAGCAGAACCTCTCAGCATCGCTTAATGCTCCACAGAACATCCAGACCACAAAGGCCCTGCCATTCAGGAAGTTCTCAGATTTTCTGCACGTTTAAATGAGGTCTTAAATTGTGTAGAAGAAGAACAATAAGTTTATTTATAGAGCACCTTTCACAGGCAAATGAAGCCACAAAGTGCTTTACAATCAAAGATAAAAATAGAAATAAAATATTTCCCATAAAATATTCCAAAAATTATAAAAGGACAAAAATAAAACAGGTAAACAAAGCAGCAGTACAAAATAAAACATAAAGAGCGTGTATATTAGAATACATGCAACTAGGATTTTTGTGGTCAAGATGTCCTAACGTCTTAAATGGAGACCATAAACCACTTGGTATCAGCACAGTCAACGTCAGTGGAATTGAACTTACTCTCGAATAATTCCCGCTGTGTTAATGTTCCTGCTTTAATGGTGAGCTTGTTGTAGTTAGTGGTGATATAAAGGTTTGCTGGATCTAGCTCTATTTTCTGGACAGCATTTGCTGACAGACACTGCAGTTTAAGACATGTGGTTTGAGCTAAAGTGAAAAGTTTAAAAACATATCAAAATACTGTTCGGTCATTCACCTCACAGCATCAAATAAAGCTTTGCATGCTCTTAGAATTTGTATCTACTTACTTTTCCCAAAGCCCTCAAGCTCAGCGTGGGGTAATCTTGCAAATATACTGTAGCTAATCTTTTTTTGGACAGACACATTAGAAACTGTTTTCCCACTGAGGTGTTCAATTAAAAAGTGAAACAATCTGGTTAAGAACCACATTTGATATTGATTGTCAGGGTAAAATAAAACTTTAACAGGTTCTGTTATACCGACTCCAATACTGTGTGAGCAAGCAGTGAAATCCACATTAATTTGGAGTCATTTATCATTAAACACTTGCAAATGGCAATTAGTTAATGTTGATGAATGTTTAATGAATGTATCAATAAATGATCATTAGGACAGAGTACACCTTGGAGAAAAAATAATAGAATTCTTAGAATTATCAATATTGTGTGTGCGCAAATTCACTATACCAGCATAAAATATGGCTGCTTGCTTGTGTGTCTTGCATTTGTGCAAATGTGTTGTGCTTGGCAAAATATTTTAGTGTTACTGGAGCATTTATTGTATTATTCACTATGTTTAAAACATCAGTTACTAAATTTACAAAGGCCGCTACCATCTGCCAGGTCTGGAATACAAAAACAGCACCACAAATGCAAAATCATTGCAGTTAAGCGCGAGTATGCCGATATAATGAATGAAAATAGACAAAAATAAATAAATAAAAGGTACAAAATTTGGACTTAGATTGCTTCCTCATCAAAATCAATAGTTATAGTCCATTAAGGTTGCATGATGATTGGGCTGGCTCACAGGAAAAGTACTTGCCCACTACAGTGAAACCCAGGTCAATTCAAGACATCGACATTCTTGGTGGGAGGGAAACTCCTACTGGAAGGTCAATTTGACTGTGTGGAAGAAGGTGGAATCTCTCAGGATAGCATGAACCTCTATGCATAACGCCTGTAGAATGGAAGTTGGAACATCATATTTGAGTACCTGATAGAGTTTGAAGGCATTTTTAAATTACACAAGCTTTCCACAAGAATATAAAACAGAACTTTTCATTTGGCTTTGGGTTGTTGGACCTTGCACAATATATTTTATATTTTTAGGCTCCAACTGTTAGTTGTAAAGAGTAAAAAAATGTACAATATTACCAGGTGTCATTAAGTGCTTTCACAAGGTCACGGTTGCAAACACTAAATTGCAATGACTCGTGCAACAGCTTTCCACGCAAGAGCTCTCAGAGAATTTTTACTGTGGGTTTTTGAGTCCTTGGCACAACAGGACAGACATGCATATAACATTGTTTAAGGAAGAGGGAATTTACATATAAATTGGGAAGCAGGGGTAAGTGAGAAGGGTGAAAAAAGCAGGCATGGAGAGAGGCGCTGACAATACAGCGTTGGGCTATGGCATTTATGGTCTTAACGCATGTTTGCAGAAATGTTTTGGTGGTTCAAATCTCCATAATACAGCTGCTGGGTCTCCTGAAACCCCCCTCACCATCCCTTTGTGTCTCTCTAGAGAGAGGAAGGGAATAAATCACTTGGAGACAATAGCTAGTAACTGGCCAGCTGATATGTTTTCACCTCAAACCCTTTGAAAATAACCAGGCGCCTTTAAACCAAATCGAGGGCCTATGCATGACCACCACATTGTGTATTATGGCTCAACTTGATTGCTTTGTCAGAGAAACTCTGTCTCAAAAACCTCTTTTATCAGTTTGTACTGACCCAACGTCTTGATGACAGCAATGCATTATCTATCCGTTTCTAACTCCCAGGACTGATTTCCCCACAATATTCCCTAAGATGATGAGATTCTGATCATTTTCTGTTCAAGTTTCCTTAGCAACAGCAGTCTCAGGGAAGTTTGGTCAAATGTCATCTGTGATCCAATTTGTTATCTGATTGACTTTTTATGTGACTGCAACTGTTCACACATTTGAAGGTTTGGAAATTGAATGAATAAGAATGAAAATAAGGAGGAAAGACACATTGGAAACATGAAATGATAATTCTGTCAGGGGGTTGCCTTCAACAACAGCTTAAAACAGGGACACATTACAACGATTTCAAATCTCAAATATTAAACATGTTGAATATTTATGATTCAATCCAATCCAACATGCTGTAGTTCAGGAGGAACCCTGGAGACTGCCGAGGAGACACAGACTGTGCAGGGAAAGACGGATAGCCAACTGGGAGCCAAGCTGACTGAAACAGCAGATCTCATAAATGCAACAACAACCCTGAGGCACATGCAAAGTATAAAACATGACGGACTTCAAAGTGGAGGATCAACTTGTTGATTTGTGGCAACAACACGAGTGTTAATATAATGTGTCTGCTGAGAGTGTACAGGCCATTTTCACGCTGTTTCCATGACTTCAATAATTTTCCATCTGATTTTTTGTTTGTTGGAGCAGAAAGGTGCAAACACTAGTAACACCTAGCATAACTTGTTGTTGCCACCTGACATTCATTTTTTTTTATGCTAGGGTCATGTATGATCTGGACTTAAAGATTTTGCAAGACTTCCAATTTTGAGAGTTAAGACTGACTGATTGTGAGTAAATCTGTTAGGGTGTGGTGTACTGCTGTGGCCAAATATTGATGTATGTGTGTGTGTTTGTGTGCGTGCTCTCCACATACCAGAGGACCATCATTTTCAACATCTATTAAGTTTTGAAAAAAACAAATGGCTTTACGGATGTGTTCAAATATATACTTTTTTTTTTTTTTAAAGGACTAAAGAGCAGAAATATGTGCACCACAGGTGTGCTAATTTTAGCTTTTCAGTGAACAAAAGCTTGTAATCTGTTGTATGACTGTGGCAGATTATTCAACCTTGCAATCTGCCAAAAATGGATTGAACCCCGCTGTCTGCTGTCAATTTCTGTGTTGTCATTTCCTTGTTTGTACATCTTTTCCGTACACCATTTCCATTGTGGCTGCCACATTAACATTCATGGTTATAGTTTTCATTGAACCATTTCAAAGTGGCTGATTTCTGTCAACAAATCAAAATGCAATAGTGAAACATCAGGCCACAATGCTAATAAAAAGTATCAATGCAATTTGAGAGCCAAACAAATAAAAGGTGTCTCCTTATTAGTGGCATATTAACTGAAAATTGATTTTTCCTGAAACAAAAGGTCAAGATAAATGACTTGTGAGTTGCTAGCAAGGCTATTTATTAGCACTCTCTCTGCAATGTAACAAATTACTGCTCCGGTGCATCTCAAACACTAGAACAAACAGGAAAGCAGGGAAGCTACTTATGAAATGTCATTCTATAATGTCAAACCATGGATTATATATCAGTCACAAAAGAATACCTTGTGTTCCCAATAGCAGTGTTCTACTGTCTGATAAATTGGTTTCTATGGCTATAAAAATTTGACTGTTTTTGTTGCTTCCCACTCACAATCATCCACTCGCAGTAAGAAGTTGGCTGTTAGCCAGCAGGAAGTGTGCGAGTTGGCACACTTTTGCTATTATCATTATCCCTGCTTTTGCTGTAGTTAATGATATAGTCTGTGGATGATTAGAAAGGCAAAGTTGTTTTCACAGGTCAGATACCAGTACATTTAAAAGAAAATGGTGTCTGCTAGTTTCTTTATCTTACAGAAACTGCATGAATGGGCCAAGGACATGGACATTTAAAGAGGACATTTTATAAAAACTCTCATGTTCATATTTTCATTTAGGGTCAACAACTGCAACGCTTTGATGTGCAAAATTGATCCAACTACTGCTCTCCCTTGTGGCAGCACCACTGTGCACACTGGGTGACAGCAGGCTGTTTTAGGTACTGTCTTCTCAATCCTGCAGGCTGTTCTTATTGACTGGCTACATTGAGCCTGAGCAACACCCACTGATGGCAAAAAAATGGATACTGTCCAAACGCTTCCTTGCTTGCCTTGTACTTAGTGGGCATTAACCAGCTCTGAGTAAATTCAAAATGTGTTACATGTTAAGGAAGGAAAGGACCAAAAAAAAAAAAAAAAAAATNAAAAAAAAAAAAAAAAAAATTCAGGGCAATTCACAACCTATGGGTGTGGCATACTATAAAATTTCTGTGAACATAAACCCCAAGATTGCAGCTTTGACGGTGTTCAACACATACTAAGCAAAGGGCTAGAGAGATAAAAGGAGGGAGAGGGAGAGAGAGAGAGAGAGAGAGAGAGAGAGAGTGATGCAGAAAGAGAGGTGTGTGTGTGTGTGTGTGTGTGTGTGTGTGTGTGTGAGTGTTTCGCTTTCACCTTTGATTTACTTATAATTACAACTGGATTTACCTTCAGTGACTCAGTTGCTAAGCCAATCTCTTAAATTGGATTTCTGCATAAAGTAGCTTTCCCTGTAGATTGCTGTCCCTCACTGCTGCCTTATTACAATTTTATTCCCCCTCTTCATCGCCACCCCCAACTCCTTTGCTGCTGATAGATTAGCATATCAGAATAGTCATGAAGAAAAAAAATTTAAAATTAATGAATTGAAAAAACTCAAACTTTTTGGCTTGGCTGGTCTCAGTTTGACCAATCTGATGTGGCTGTCATGGTAATGCAGCCCCCCTTCTCCTCCCAGCTGTGATGGAGAAACAGCGATGGGACTTGGCTGATGATGACTCCATCTCTCATCCAAGTGATGGTGATGAGACCACTGCTCTCTGTCTCAGTGCATAAACACAGACAACAGGAAGGGAGATAGAGGACAGGAGATGGAGAGAGGAGGCTTGAGAGACGAGGGGAGAGTCGCCCCACCGGGACACGCTCTGAAATATTGTACCAAAGCCAGCAATAGTTCTGCAGCAAACAAGCAATTAATAGGACAATTACGCATCATGTACTGGAGCATTTACACTCGTATTTCCTTGCTTTGTTATCTCTTACAGCTATAGATGGAAATTGGATAATGTTTTACTCAGTGATAGCAGTATATTATTATATTATTATATTCTGAACAGTACACAATGGGTGAGGACAAGCCTTGCCTACCATCTTCCAACAAAAAAGAGAAAATAGTGCAAATCATGATTTTTTTTTAATATACTTATATCAACGTTGTACATATGCCCACACACAACTGCAAACAATATGTATCAACGTATGTTTTTATACAACCAAAGCATTGCTGTTTTGGGGGGGGGGGGGNGGGGGGGGGGTTTGTTTTGTTTTCTGCTGTTTGCTGTCATGGTTTTAAAGCTGCTATGCTCAGCATGTGTTTGCCGATACAGATGTCCTTTCTCTGTAATTGAAGATGATGAAGAGGCTGCCTCTCTGTGAGGATATTGCTTATGGAACACTTATGAATCAAAGTGACAGAGTTTAATAACTGATTATATGTTTTTGGGATATGCAACTATCTTTGTATAGGATTTTTTTTTCCTTTTCATTGTAATCATTGGCATGAGTTAACCTCAACCAAAGAAATATAACATGGAGCAGCCTATATATATAACAGTCATCACAAATCCTTTATCAGAAACTGGGAAAGTGGTGTGTGGATGGAACATATACCTACAAAAAGCCACCTCAAGATACTGGGAAAAACCCAAAGAAGGTATGGACATGTCATTGAACCTGTATGCTGTTCTGCATAGCAGTTTGATGGAAATAAAAAGAACAGTGGGGATGTGAAACAATAGGAAGCCACATCTGGTTATGTCCTTCCCCAGAGGATTTTTCCTCTCCTCCCGCTCTGTGGCCTTTGACCCAGGAAGTCTAATTAAGCAGCTCCAATACTTTTATGTAGAAAAGCAGAAAAAATGCAGAGCCACAACTATGCTGAGAAGGAATGTACCCTGAGCAGCCTTAACTACTCTGAAGTCCAAGTCAAGGTCCTCCATATTATCACACAGCAAAGCACATGCAGTCAGCAATGTTTCTGTGCAACGTATCTTTGCTTTGACATCAACATATTGCAGGACAAGGAAATCTGAAATAGGATTATTTCTAATCACATATACAAATAATGTTTGTGAAATTGCTAATCTGATTTTCTCCTTCCATCCCGGGATGATTAAATCTGCTGTAAATGCAAACATCACCCTTTGCCTTTCTCTGCCTTTTCATGTCTGTCAGTTCCATGCTTCCTGTTTTGCAGATGTCTTTTGACATCTACTGTGTATGAGAACTTTTTATGTGAATCAATAATATCAAAACATATTTATAATTGTTAATATCTGAGGTTAAATATTGTTAAACTATCACTTCAGTTTTTTTTCTTTTTTTTTTTTTTTTTNTTTTTTTTTTTTTTTGTGGCCTTACAAGCATCAAACTTGTCTTCATTTACAAATGGCTCCTACTACTTCAAAATTTCAATTGTTTTCAGAACCAGGAGTCATTTTGTTTCCTGGTAATTTAAAGAATATAAAGAAAACACTTTGCACAGGTTTTTAGATGCTATGAAATGCCCCCCACTGTGATAGTGATAGGATCATAATGGAAAATGGACAGAAAAATGAAACCAGAGCATGCAGGAATTTCTAGAGAAATATGAGGCAATAATGGTGCTGAATTGATTGACATTTCACTGTTGTTTTTTAGTCATAATGATATGCTTTCAAGTCAGGCTTAGAAATGACTTGATCATATAATGATAGCTCAGAAGCTGTCAGGGAACTTTGTAGAGGATAACATCTTTATTGTTTTCAATTATTTTATGCTGAAAGAGTTTTGACTTAGAATGAATAAATTTTCATAGTGGGTGTGCATGTTTCATGGTCATCCAAATTCATGGCTATTTTTGTGTTCCCAGCACCTAAATTGTTTTTGATACTACAGACATTTTAATGTGCTTTCCTTTAAGATCTGCAGCAATTAATGATCTTTATATGCTAGCAATGTGTGGAACGATAAATCTCAGTTATGACCTCGGACAGAAAAGGCATTTTATGGAGAGCATTGGTACAGGAACAAAACTTTTATTTATTTATTTATTTATTTTGGAGAGCTGACAACAGCAATTCACAAACAAAGTGTAAGTGAAGCAAATGACTGCTTTCTGATCAAGGTCTGTTCAGTCTGTTCACATAAAACACAACTCTCCATCCAGTATAATACTGTGGGTAGAAAGGCTCAAAATTTGCATATTACCTTTGCTGACAGCCAATTACAGAGAGACCATTTGTTGTTCTTTTTCATTCTGTGGTCCAGTTTTTGAAACTATCAGCCAAGGTGAGAATGCATATTCATGACTGAGCTCTGCAGCCCATTAGTGATGTGTGTGCAGGTGGACTCGGGCTTATAAACAAGTAGTGCTATTAAAGAGAGTATGAATGCCCCTGACTCAGGGTTGCCAGTACCTGGACTCTCTTCAGCCAGTAATTACTAGGAGAGTTTTGATTACAATGCTGCAGGGAAATGAAAGAGATTTTTGTGTGTATGATACAGACTAAAACCAGGCCATTCAACCAGATAAAACAAGGTGAAGGATAAGCTGTCACAAATTTATAGCACAGAAGTTCTATTTTTAAAATGCATTCTTACATCATGGGATATTTCTGCACCTTAGTTATTTCCTTAATTTTGCTAATGTCATATGTGAAAACCATTGCTTAAGTTAATTAAGTTAACCATTGATAAAGTTAATGTGGCAAAATCTAAAACTGCTATGCACAAACAAAAATCATTGCTTAAGCAGTTTTGTCTTTGCTGAGAAACAAAACATCTTTGCAATCTTTCTTGGCCCTCATGTTCAGGGTCATTAACTGCTGAAGCCTTTCTTAATCAACAAAGGTATACAAGGATAAAATATTGACCATACTAAGGACTACTGGCTCATTCAGGATCTAGCCCTAATAAGTGTGAAAGAGTTCAATGCAATATTAATGCTATAGGATTTCTCCTAGCCACCATTTCTAGAGACCATTCAGTGAGGTCTCCTAATTATTGATGGGCCAAATTACAAGAAAGACTTCATTACATCTCCTACTGAATGAAGAATTCATGAAAGTTGCTGAGTGTACTGCATGCTAATGAAAAACTGTAATAAAGACCTTTTAATATATGGATCATCTATTTACTTGACATCTACTCCCACTACCAGAGGATTAAATGTGACTGTATGAGGCTTTGTTTGCTTCTTGAAGTGAAATTCTCAGGCTCTGGTGTTACAGGAAGTTTGACATTTATGAAGAATGTAATTGATTTAGGGGGAAAGGCTGTTTTTTTCCTTCGAAGATTCGAAGGAAAAGGATTCATTTGAAGATAATTCTATCAAACAACTTCAATAGTGAAAAGAAAATAATTATTTAAACAATACAACCACTTTAGTAGTAGTAGGGGACAAATAATACAGCTATAATATTTATGGGTCAATTGAACCTTTTCAATGTTTTAATATGCAACAAAAAAAAAAAAAAAANCTCTCTCTCTCTCTCTCTCTCTCTCTCTCTCTCTCTCTCTCTGCAAATGAGCATTCACAGGAGAGCAGACTTGGTGCATCTTGTCTTTGAGGGCGCTCGTGGGCTGGGGCGGGATGCTTATGTGCAGCCCTGTCTATAGGCATAAAACTCCAGTGTTGTAACTCTACCACATTCCACTGTAAAAATGAAGGGAAAAAAATGTTTCTTTAAAGTCACCTATGCACTTTCTCAAAGTAGTCAAGACAGCCAAGACAGCCAACAGGCAAATTTAAAGAGTTCAAGTAGTCTTGTAATCCTGTCCATAGTGAAAGTTCATTTCAGTGGTTCTCTAAACAAATAAGGACAAACCTGCAACTATTTTATACTGATGATTTATATTAAATGTAAACCAATGTAGGAAGTGTGACATTCCTGCAATGGAGAGGAAAGGTAAGGTGTGGTGGATGGGATAGGTTGTTAAGGAGGTGAGAAATAAGAATCAATGTTGATATTTTTTTTTTCATTTAACAATGACTATCATCTTTCCCTGATCTTAATCAATGCTATGAAAGTTATGGTAATTCTATCTATAATTATGTTGCACAAGATCTTCAGAATAATCACGTCGTACATTGTCATAAATACTACAGAGGCTGCTCTCATATTTGAAGATTTCTTTCTGCTACAATACAGTGTCTATAAACTCACCCGCTTATATGATATGTGCCCCAAAAAGCTTACAGTCATACCTTCTATTATGCTTGTTTTGCTTTGATGTCTACCATTAATGTCACAGTGGTTCAATGTGCTACACTTATGATCAACCGTTCACACTCTGAATGGACCTGTATTGTTTTGTTCTAAAGGAAAACATGTTTGTTTAGCCACCTTAATTAAAAAGCTTGACAGCGCTGCACAAACATCCTTGAAGAGCTCTCAGTAATCAAATTAAAACCCATTTCCCTCTGCACTTAATGATGACGTGTCACTAAAATATGGCAGGTGCTGACAGGACACAACCAATCTTCAAAGAAAAGGAAATGCAAGAAATGAGGAGTTCAAACAAAGAGGGAAATTAAGAGTGGAGGAGAGAGAAAAGAGAGTCGTGATTAGGTGACTGAGTTCTCCTGTTGTAGTTGCCTTTAACTTGTGTCTGCCTGCCCACACTCCCTAACAACAAAAGAAAAGTCATTTCTCCTCCCACTTTATTCTTTACAGTCTCTCTTTTGTGTCATATCTGAAATGGTCTGTTGTTATGGTCTAGGCTGTCTATGATACTGACACACACATCTGTCTTTCATTAAAATATGTAGTGCATGTGTGAACACAGTGAGTGACCTTCACATGTGTGGCTGTATTAGCGTCTTTGTTAGAATGGCATCCTGGTATTCATCTGCTTTTATGAATGTCTGTCATCCCCCCACCTCTCTGTTTCACCCAATCTCAGTCTTTTGTTACGGCTTTTGTTCTTGCTCAGTGTCCTTATGTTGAATTTTCAATCTCTTGTGCAGATACAATGCAGAATCAACTCTCCTTCTCTGCTCTCTTCCTGCACCACTTTATGTAATGGTAAATGGTTAAAAAAAATGCTCTATGACAGTTAGGACAATGGCACATGATACTGTAATGGTCCGGTTCACTCCCCCGCTGTAACACAGACATTGATGTTCCTTCCATTGGCTTGGAAGAAACCAACATACGCACGTACGTGAGCAGCAGCCATGTGTGTGCCTTTGTTGGACATGCCATTGATTCTGTAATTTCAATAGGTGGACTCAAGAGATTCACATGGACAGCAAACTTCAGCTACAAAAAACACCACCAATCGGCTGCTGTTATCTCACCAGGATGCCTCATTATGGCAGCTCCAATAAAAGTCGCTATTAGCCAAGTACTCTATCGAAAAACAGGCTGTTCTGTCACAGACTGTGGATAAGGGTGAGTTCAGATGCTGGGACTGCATGTAGGAGAGCTGTAGGTGTCACCAAGCAAGCATGGATCTCAAGCTCCCATGGATACACGGAACACATTGTTGCCTCAAAGCAAATATGATTACCATGAAATTGCCGCAGAATTCTTGCTCTTTTTTGCTGCTTTGCCATCAACCTCTGTCCGTTTCTTGTGCTTTACTTTTCTACTCACTTTAGCCTGTCATTTCTTTCTTTTTCTCTCTAACATTTTCAGTTGGGTGCAAGAGAAAAATGTGTTCCCTTTATTCAAATATAGAAAACACTGTCACTTTTCTTTCTCCTATTATAAAATGAGGACATTCTTCAAGCAGGCATTCATATATTCATATATTCCCTTTCTCAGGCAGTGGTATCACGCTAAACTACTTTGGACTGTATACTATTAGTTAGCTATATCTAGTGCAGAATATTTTACCCTTCGTTGACTCACCATCTTCAAGTATCAGCTTACAGTCAAACTCACAATTTAAGTGATTGATGCAAATTATCTAAGCTAAAAAATATATATTTCAGGTACACTCTGTAAAGATATTTCTTACTATTTTTACATTTCATCTGATCGATCAATAATCAACATAAGGCATCACTCTGTATGATACTATTAGATATTTATATGGGTTGAACAGTATTAATATTTCTGTTTCCAACATTATAGGCACTTATGCTGCTTGGAAGGACATGAAGATTGTAAAGTGACAGAGTGAAGTATTCTATCAGTGGATCATCTTTGATATTATGCAGAACAGCCTATCCTATAAAATCCAATTGATGCACAAATCCCATGCACATAGAAAATTTACAGCACACATGCTCAAAAAATACATGCCACACATATACACACAGAGGCATACACACTATAGTACATGTGACCACTTTGTCTCTTACTCTCTATAGTCTTCAAAAAGGTAAAACATGACTAACTGATCTACATGTAGATAGCAACTGAGAAGCCTTTATAGCCTCACAGCTATAAACCGAGGTAAATATATGAAAAACTGTCGATTTCTTAATTCCTTCTGACAAATGAGGGGAGATTACTTTGATATATTTGCACGCTTGTAGAAATGTGACTGTGTGTAACTAGTATCAGTGTGTAGCAGGTGGTCAAGGCACAAGTGTGTAAGTTAATAGAACACTCAGAGCTGTCAAGACTAAGTATGCCATTGTCTTTTCTCTCTTCAGAGAGAATTACAACTGGTGTGTTAAGCAGGGACTAGTGGATTTCTGTTTCACGTCTAATAAGTGAGATTTACATGACAGAAAGTGGGATTTTAATGAACAATACAGTGATCAGAGAGACATTTATAGCTGTGGTTTCAGAGGAGGTACAGAGTATATGAGTGGTCAAAGTTTATGTTAAGTGCTACAGTGGCATTCAAGAATGCTTCTAGATAACATTTTGTAGAAATAAACAGAGGTGAATTGGCATTTTATTAGTGCAAGCACCTTCTCAAGAATCAAAAATCTTTTCAAGAACTTCATTCCTGGTTCCTTCATTTCTCTTCAAGAAACCAGGAACCATTTTGCTTCAAGAACTACAGTTCCTGAACAATAGTTTAGTTTAGTTTAGTTCCTACTCCTGTGTAGATACTCTTCAATGGGTGGGGAACTGCTGGATGAGTCCACTGATTGGTCAGGCACACAATCAGCATTTTTAAATACTTGTATCTAGCTTGTTTTTGTACACAGCAAAGCAAAGATCTATCTACGTTTATTGGAACTCTAAATTACTTATAAGCAGCGCTGAGAAACAAATTCAATACTAATATTATAAGACGCAAACCAATCACGATAATTGAAATGACTTCAACAGATAGAGCAGCAAGTAGTACAACAATGGATACTCTGGTACTGTCAGTGTGAGAGACTCTTTTAGTAGATGACATTAGGCAATAGCAGGTCTTTCAGGACAAGGAATTGCCACCAGAACATAAGATATGTGTTGTTTTTGCATCACTTTGTGTCACTTCTCTGGTTACTATGATCTTCACGGTATACTCCAAGTGTGATATGAATGTGAGCAAGAAACTCATTGGAGGAATCACACTGTTCCTACTGCAGATAGTTACGGGTAGGGTAGTTCCTAATTTAGTTCATTTGGTTTGGTGCAAAAGACAACACAAATAGATACATTATCTTGTCCTTTTAAGATGCTGTAAGTATTCTATTTATGATTCTATTATAAGTACAAAAGTACAAAACATTTTTAAAATTATTTCCTTGGTTTATGTTTTACTTAATATGACAGTATTCAATAGGTCAAATAAAAGCCTAGCTGACAATGGCACCAAATTTTCATCCTGCTACTTGTAAAAGAAATGACACGTTTCATTTGTAGAAGTGCCAAATGTATTAAAAACAGGTATTTGCTAGCTTGTCACGGTGATGGGCATTAAAGCAGGGACTTAACAACAATGGCTGACAATGAAACGTTTCACAGAATTTTCAATTACACGTTATTTAGGCTCTGTGGTGAAAGCAAGCCCTGGTTGAACGACATATTGAGAACTCCACCTGGCAGCAAAATGAAAAATTCAACATGATTTGCATTTCGTGGCAGAGCTGTTAACTTGTCATCAGCTACGCTTGACAACTGAATGAAAATAAACATCTAACCTGCACTGTGTGGATTTAAAATCCAATTTAAGTTAGGAGTCTGAGGAGGTTTTCGAAACATCCATTAGTGCCTTATTTTCTTGTTGCTTTTCTTTTCACATCACAGTATGAGTCCCACTTAATTTATGACTATCAACCAAATAACTGTTATAATGATTTCTCTGCCTGGTATTTGTAAAGGACTGCAACATGACGAGGCTGATATCAGCCCCATCAGAGCTGGATTTTTATTTCAGACAAAAATGTTACTACTTCGATCTTTCTTCATAAAGTACCTGTCCACTAGTTTATTATCTGCATGGATGTTTATCTCAAAAATTCTAACTTCTAAGGTTTCATGACAAATTCATTCACACTTTTGCAAAACACAAAAAAGAGCACATCAACATCTGTTGACTGCTTTTATCCAGATTTTCTGAATACAAAACGAGTTTTACCAGTAATGAATAAAGACAGGCTGAACAATTTACTAGGATTGTGCTGTGCCTTGAAGTCTAAACATCAAAAGGCTGGTTATGTGGAGATTTTAGGGGTGCTGAATAAAGATTCAAGAAGAACGACATGGACCTGATCAGCTCACTGTTCCACACTCCAGGCTGACTCCTCCAACTTTTGAAGTCAGTCTCGCTTAAGTCACCTGGGGATACGTTCTTGGAAAAGAAAGAGCATACGATAAGCAGTTTTTTACTGCATATCTATACTACTCCACGAGAAGCACTTGGGTAAAGAATAATATATCTCTCCTGCTGACCATTCACACACACAAAGGAGGCCTCAAAGAGAATAAGGCTGCATGATATGGAATTAAAATGTGATATACGCTAAGATTTTTTTATGCTACAAATCAAACATTAAACAGTATGGCCTTTTTGTTTGTTGTCTAGGTAACTCTTGAGTGTTCTTATGATGCTACTAGCTTATTAAATTATTAAAATAAAAGGAGACCACCAACTACCAACTGCTATGTGCATCAATGCCCAAAATAAATCACTGGTGAAACTGGTGAAAACCAGTAACTGATCTTTATACAAACACCAGCTGGCCAAAGCCAATCCCAGAGCTACAGCTACAGTATGCCCNACCCTCCCATCCCCACTAACTCAAAGTCCTGGTTGATGATGTGAACTGTCAAGCTTATGTAGGGCTCAGTTGTCCTACTTGACTAAAGTTCAGTGTTAAGCAAAAATTTCCACTTGATTCAGTTCTGACTGCACCGGTTTCTGACACCGTCCTCAAATGATCTGAGACACAAACATGTTTTGTTTTTTGCACAAGACTGTAATTTGAAAGTACTTGCCTTGCTTGCAGCTGAAGTAGTACCAGCTGCAAGCAAGGCAGCCTTTAGTTTCTCTGCTCTACAACTCTGGAACAAACTTCCAGAAGATCTCAGATCTGCTCCAACTGTAAACTCTTTTAAAACCAGGNACTCTGGAACAAACTTCCAGAAGATCTCAGATCTGCTCCAACTGTAAACTCTTTTAAAACCAGGCTGAAAACTTTTCTTTTTATTAAACCAAATTAAGTATCCGCACCAAAATTCAATCTGGGACCAATTAATTCTACACTAGCTGCACTACATATTATTATATTTGATTTTATCTTAGTTTATTTTCTTCCTCGTTTTTAAAAGTCGCATTATTTTTGTTCTTATTGTCTTTTAAATATTGTATTAATGCATTTTATTGTGTAAAGCACTTTGAGTTGCCTTTGTGTTTGAATAGTGCTATATAAATTAATTTACCTTGCCATCAGCACCCTGTTTTGCCATCAAATCTGCAGTTTTTCTGCAACTGTTCTTAAACTTGTCAGATAGCCTGGTGTTTGTGACACAGTAAGCTTATCCAATTACTTACACCACCTTGCAGTCTGTGTATCGCACAAGTTGCTTTGCAATAAAAATCGGCACATCATTCAGCCCTAGATAGATGGATTGAAGGATGGATGATGGATGGATGGATGGATGGATGAACAACAGGATTTAAGTAAATATCTAGACCTCTTTTCATGCTATGAAATTAACGGTTATAAATTTCTCATTCAGTGTTTATGTGCATAACCATTTGACTCTAGACAGCGACTGATACAGACAAAAACAACACATTTTTATTTACAAACACACCTCTGTAGGAATGTGCAGACATGAGTCCTTGCCCCCCGCTGTGTACCTAGGTAGCTCAGATGTAGGCTACAAACAGTCTCAGAGGTTCACTGTGATCTATACATAGAAGTGAGGCAAGCAGCAAAGGCTAACTTTGATGGAGTATTTTATTTATTTATTTATTTTCAAACACAAAAGCAAAAAAAAAAAAAAAATNAAAAAAAAAAAAAAAATATCAACTTTCTTGAGAAAGTAAAGTTGGATTGAAGATAAATGTGACTCAGCCTGACAAATCAGCATTTACAGGCTTTATATTTTTTTTCTCTGCACTATATGTAAAGAAAATTGAAGGCATGTGCATACACTCAGAATCAGACTATATTTAGCTTAATGTTCAGCTTTTTAAAACACTGCATAGCACACCTGTGTGTACGCACGTGCGTGTGTGTGTTTTTAATGTAATGATTTGCAGCAAATGCAAACTTGTGTACCTCTCTGTTGTCACTCCTGCTTTCCATTAATCCAACAAGGAACATGAAAAACCCTAACAATCTAATTCAAATTCAGGGCAGCATGTCAGTTAATAGTTCATCTATAGTTACAGTTCATCGTTGGTTTGGGCTGTAGATCAATCAATAGATCAATAAATCTTAGGTTGGAGCTCGTTCTGGTCTCGGTTCAGTCACAAACAAAATGCTCCAGAGTTTGTTTGACTGAACCGAGACCACTTGCTCTAAAGGGTCTTGGTCTCTGTACCCGAGTGTGATTGCTGTGTTCAGACCTGCCTGAACTGGAAAACATGCCAATTCAACAATTCAATCAAACTAAACTAGATATGTCTGAAAAAACTTTTAGACTCTTTAAAAGATGACTGATCCCACCCCCCCCCACACACACACACAAATAAACACTCCCAGTATACACACAAACATACATACAAACTGTGCCCACATTTCCAGGCACACACATTCTGTATGAATCTAAGTCATAAACTATATACACACTCACACACAAAAAGTAACACACTTGCTGTTATCATCCCAGTGTCCACGATGCATAGGATGAGAACAAGCCTATTTACCTTCTCATTCATCTTCTGCTGTCCTATCTGGCAAAGGACTGCAGACAGACACACATCCTGCCATCCATGGCTATAGATGCAAGAGATCTATTTAGCTTTGCAATGCTATTATCTCTCGTTTCTTTCATTCCCCTCCTACATGCAGCCACATTTATTTTCTTCCATTTTCTGTTTGTTTTCTCTGTTTTGCTACACTGCTGATTCTAAGTCTCAATCTTTAATATTTTCATCCACACTCCACTACATTCTCTCCATCTATTTTAGACAGGTCATTAAATTAATTCTCTCCTCTCCTCTCCTCTCCTCATTTTCCTCTTCTGTCTTGGTCTGTTTTCTCCTCTTTTATTCTAGTCTGTGGTCTCCTCTTATCTCCTTACCTTTCCTCCTCTCCTCTGAGTCTTTTAGATACTTATTTTGTTCTAGGAAATCCAGTCAGCCTGGCCCATCTGCATGATAATGCACAGTACTGCTGATTGGTTCCAGGGAAATCATTCCTCTGGAACATGATGTCCTGGATTGAAATAGCCCACAGCGTAACACAATAACTCACATTTTCTGTTCAATTTCAAGCAGCAAACTTTATATCCACTCATTTCAAGTCTGATCAGACACCCCGTCAGTCCTTAAGTGATTATATTAATGTTTTTCCTGTATTACAGATTAAGGTAAATGACAACACTACTTTTAACTTTAAGACTTGGTGCTTCAGCGATCAAATCTTTCATTAAATCAGAACAGATCTGACATGGTAATGCAACACATCTGCTAGTAGATGACAGTTTCATTAACTAGTTTCTTTTCCCTGACACCAAGATTATCAATGTCTATAATCTCACAGACTCTACCAGTAAGAGCAAATTCCCATTTTCATCATATAAAAATCACAGAACAATTCCCATCTTTTCTTTATTTTCTCTGTGCAGCAGACATTTTCTGAGACTGGCTGCATGTGATTTCCTTCAGCCTTAAAATTTCTGCAATTTCCACAACTATCAAACAAGTAGAAATATTAACATTAACAGGACAAACTAGGCTCTCTGTTTGAGAGATATGTGCACAACACAATATCTTTGCAATGCAACTTGGCAACTTGGGGTGATCTTTGGCCACATGGTGATTAGATTTGATTGCAATGATTTAGGGAATGATTAGAGGCATCAGAAATTCTTTCATTTTCACCATGTCTTGATTTTATCTGATTATTTTGATACACTATGACACAAAACTTTTTTGTAACATCTCACAAATGTGACTTTGGGAATTTAATTATACTCTGTTAATGTAACAAAGACTAATATAATGCAACAATAATTTAGTATTGTTATTTCAGAGAACAGGAATATCCACTGTCAAATACATGAATGCCATTTAGAGCTAACAGTTCTTACAACAGAGTTGATTTTTTCCTGGTTATTTAAAGACTCTAAAATTCAATTTCAAGAAGTTCTGCCTACAACTTAGCATCAGGGTTGTACCTCTATTTCTTTACAAAGTTAATTTCAAAATATGAACTGATAATAGAGCTAGATTATATCAGTGTAAATTGATTTATTCAGACATGTAAATGTTATAATCCGAGTATTAAAGACACCTCCATGTGCAATTCCTCACCTGGTGGATTTTCCTCATTGTGCGATTACGCAAGTATGATGTATATATTGCGTATATTCAGCTAACCGTGGAATTATTGTTTTGCTAAACTTCAGAGTGAGGGGAATCCTACCTCCTGCATTTTCCACAAAGCAGAACAGTCACATCCAGAGATTTTGGTATTTTCCAGCTTCTTCTCTGGCCATGTACCATGTCTTTAGATTTCAGACTCTGCAGCTGATGTGCAGAATTCATCACTACACAGCTCATTGCTTTGTTTGTTTTCATTGAATGAGCAGCATGCAGAAGTATCTTCTAAAGAGCAATGCGCTTTAGGAGGATTTTTTTGTTTGTTTGTTTGTTTGATTTTGCCCAAAATCACTTACAATCGCTTTCAGCGTGTCTGATTGTTGTATCACAATGCATCTTTACACCCCTATCGGCAACCCAAAGGTCACTCACTTCCAGTAAATAAAGAAGTTCCAGTGGTTGTGCATCTTCTGCAGCCTAATGTCAGCTAATGTTAGTTCAGTCAGGAGACACAAAGCAAATATGATGAGAGCTTTAGTTAGATGCAGCATGCACTTATTTTAAAATCCTTTCTCACAATACTACGAGCTTTTGGTTCCACATAGTCATGTTCAATAGTGATAAACATCTGTCAAGATGAAGCCAGAATCACATAGACTTAGATGAGGTGATCATGTCGCCCCCTGCCCTCCCCCCAACCTGCACACACATAGTCATCTAACAGTAAATTTATCTATGAGACTTTAATATACAACTAACAAACACACAACAACTCACTTTTTCCCCTCATCTAACCTCCTGTCTGACACATTAAGTGATTGATCCAACTGAAAGGAAAATTTCCCCTGGGCACTGCCATAGGTCATGTGACTCATCATGGCTGTATTGCATGACAGAAGAAGAAGAAGAAGAAGGTTCCACAGTATAAAGACACTATTAGGATAAGCATCAGTGACCCTTAACAGGACAAACGGGTAAAGAAAATGGATGGATGGATGGCTCATACACACAGAGACAGTAAAAGGTGTACATAAAAATCAATTGTGCACAAGAATTTTTAACTTTAACACATACTCATGGCTGTGTGTATACACTCACACACAATGACTTAGAGTCTAAGTCTTAGACTCTTGTTTCTCCTATCCTCTACATCACTCTGTCAGGGGTAGCCTTGGATGCTCCGTTTGATGTCCAACACTCGGCAAGATTAAAAACAATCAACAACAATAACAACAGCAGCCACAACAACAGCTCCAGCATATGGTCATTAAATCTAAAAGGCGTTCATGCATCAAAAGGAAAACTAGCTTTCTATCATTATTATCAACACTATATGGTTGCTTCTGGGGCTCATTTCTGTAAATATCATTTCCCACAGACAGACTGGGCAAAGAGATGGGCTGAGAGTAGAATGAACAAATATGCTAATAGGATAACAAAAAAGTAATGCATAGACAATTCATAGAGCTCCATGCACAGATAAGCAAACATAAACAAAGAAAATAAGTACTGCTAATGGTTTTCAATGTTGCAGAACAAAACAGAGATAAGGTTGAGTTCAAGCCAAAGAGAACTGTCAAGTTAGTTTATACCCAGTGTGTCATGTTTGCCAAATTATACTACAAAACATAGAGTTTCACAAACACATGCAATTTAAGTTTCCTGTTCTGACTGTATATGAGAGCATGTTTCTAAACATTACAGCCTCTTATAACTTATGAAGGGGCTAGGCCGCATTTCATTTGATTTCCATTATATTTGATGTTAAAGTCCTTGTTTTTCCTGGTTTGTGAGTTACAGCGAAATCTAAGTTAATCCTGGCTGGAAACAGCTAAAGCAAGCTGATACCACTGAAAGAGCGGACTTAGGGAATTTTGCAAGATCTGCTTGCAATAGCATGATAGATGTGGGTATAATAATTAGTAGACCTTCAATGAGATCTCTAAAAATAAAGACACACCACAATACTAGATGCACACAAAAACTATTTTGCCATTTGTATGTTCTTATATTTCTCCATATATTTATCGGAAGCATTCCAAAACATAAAACAATGAACTTGGAAAACCAGAATGTGACGCACATGTATGCCTACACACACACACATCTTTAGCAGAACTGTTCAAACACACTGTTCCAAATGGCACCATAGGACGCACTGCCAAGGCATTTCATCTTAAACTGGCCAATGAAACATCAAAATGAGGCCCAACGCTGCAAGAAATCTAAAGAAATAAGTAATAGATACGCAGCCAGACCTGCATGTAATCTCTTCACAAAGACACCAGCTTTATTTCTCCCAAAGGCGCACAGGAAGAGAAAAAAATCACCAAACATCACCAAAAGCTCAGAGAGAGAGAGAGAGAGAGAGAGAGAGAGAGAGAGAGAGAGNAGAGAGAGAGAGAGAGCAGTGAATAACACGCCTCCAGCCGGGCAGCCAGGGCATAAAGCCAGCCTTACATACCCAAAAGCAATTCGAATAAACAAATGAAGAATAAAATAAACTCACCAGTGCTGTTCTACTTGAAAATGAAGCAGGAAGCCTAAAATCCATTATCCATGCTTGGTGGCACCGGGGCGAGAACAGATAAACAAACCAACAAATAAAATAATTTGTTCTTCTGCACTGAGTATGTTAGCTAACAGTAACTGGTGCACAAATGTAGGTGGGTCCAGCGTTCTGGATGATAGTAAGCTTGTCTGAAGTGATTTCCATCAAAACCCACTGATAACATACAGCATTTCCTCCTGTTATGATTGATAAGATGACAAACTTCTTTTCAAAATGTGGCGGCCGCTCCGTACCTGCGCACTCACGTTTTCCTCATATGAGCATGCGCACGAAGTTGGAGATAAACCAGGAAAAATTCTGATTCGTTAAAAAAAACAAACAAAAAAAAAAAAANAAAAAAAAAAAAAAAAAAAAAAAAAAAAAAAAAAAAAAAAAAAAGGTCCAAATTAAAGGTCAATTAAATGATATTTGGCCAATAAGGCTAAGTAATATAGGTAATATTGGCTATGCTTTATGAATATGTAAACAGTAAAAAAAGCACATGGAATCAGATATTCTCAGTTTTGCGGCAACTTAATAAGTACAACCTGATATGTATTGGATATATGCCAATGTGACTGTTATCAAAACACACAGATTAGAATTTCTTTGCAAAAATATCTCAGTCCCACTCATGTCACAAAATGTATCACCCTTCTACTTTGTCCTCATATGAATGACATATTGCAATCTTTGTGAAGACTACTCTCCATCAATAGAAAGGGAAGACAAAGTCTCAGATCAGCGTACTATAGCAGACATTGTATTTCTGTTCAACCCTTGTTTGCGCCTGTGGGTTCTCAGGTCTGAATGCAGGTGTCGGACATGGGCCACTTAAAATTAACTTAAGAAGATGTAATGTAAAGACACTGACAAAAAATAAATAAAATTTAAAAAAGCAAAATATAAGCAAAAGTGGCATAAGAACACCCAAACAAACTGAATGATATAGTAAGATACAGTAAGTCGTACTTAAAAATAAATAAATAAATAAATTCTATGAACACTGTTAAACCTGCAGGGAGGATTTATCAGGCCCTGGCAGCTACATTATGGACTGTATACATATACATGTTCGGACCACAGAATAATGCTGTGGTGAATAACAATATGCTGCTACACCAAAACATCTCTGCAATGTTTCTTGCTGGATACAATATCCTACATTGTCCCTTTTCCACAGGCCCACATCTCCCCTATGTAATAAGTGATGTGTCAGAGGTCAGCCCTTGAGTTATGATTATTGAGACCAGAGGGGAGTGCAGGGTATAGGATTTAGGGTGCTAGGCATGTTTCGTTCACCCTTCAGCTGTCACAGATGCTCTCCAGAGGCCAGCCTTCCACTGACTGACAGGTGTTAGTAATGAGTCAGGTTCAAAGGTCATGAGTCACCTTAAGCACACAGGCCAAACACAGCTGAATGCAACCTCTGATACACAGTCCCTACCCTCCTGAGCATTTCAGCCAGAATTTCAACACATTACAATAGTATAAGTCATTTAGCAAGAAGTCAGCTGATGAAGAGTCTGTGAACAAAAGATGGCAATTAATAAATTTTTGCTCCTAAGAAACATTGTGTGTCATGTATGTCATATCTATTGCAATTTTTCTTCCATTAAAAGAGTTTGTTTAAGGACTGCAAAATTATTTGGGTTCCTTTAATTAAAAAGTTTATTAATTCATCAAACATATTCATTTGAGACTTATTTCATGAATTTGAAAATAGCACTTTTACCTCTTCTACCATGTATCAGCTTCTGTGTGTTGTTAACTCCAGCACTACAATAGAGTGGGATTCTTGGAAACACGAAGAGGGAGGGAAAGGGTAGATGGAGGAGGGGGCAGTGTTCATTATGGCACCTCACATTCCTGCAAGTGAGAGGTCAGCCTGAAGGCCTTCAGTAGCTGACAGCAGCTGCATTTCTCAGCATTATGAGGATGGTGGTGAGGGTGGAGACGGTAAGTGAAGAGGACAGTAGAAAGGAAGGCTAGGTTGGGAAAGGGGATGGAGAAGTCTGGAGGGACTTAGTTATCATTTGGCATTCCTCCTATCCTTTCATCACTTTGGATAATGTTTCACATATGGATATGAAGGGAGTGGGGAAGTATCATGGGGAAGGGTGAGTGTAGGTAGATGTAATTTTGATGCCACCACCACTCTATTCCCTCGATATCTTTGTTTAGTCAAGAGTTTTGAGGTTTGACTTCTGACAAAAACACGACTCACACAGATTTGGAACAAAAATTACATGCCGGATGATGGAGGCACTGACTTCATGTCACGTTTGAGGAGATAAAAACCTATGACAAGGATATAGATCAATTCATTTAAAGAAATATTAGATTTTTATTAGCTGTCTGGTTAATTATGAGGTCTGCCAAAATGGCACACTAAAAAGGCAATTCTTCAGACTGAATATTTCAAGTCTAGGGATAGGTGGGTAAATTGGTGCAGACTATATATCGGATTAGATTTTACCAATTTTTTTTTTTTTTTTTNCAATTTTTTTTTTTTTTTTGTCAATTAATTGTATTATTTTCTTTGGCACAAGTGACAAATTGAAGGTTAAAGGGCTCTGTCAGAATGTCAGAGAGAGAGAAAGAGAGAGAGAGAACAATGAAGAGAGGACATTCAGATGGTTAGCTGTCTAGAGCAATTACACTAACCAATACTATGTTTCTGTTTTGGCTGTTAGCGTGCTGTTGTGTCCCTCTCCACTGTCTTTAACAACCGATCGACTCTCCCCTGAGAGCCACTTAGTCTGTCCTCCAGCCATCCTCTTTAGTTACAGCTCACCCACACATGCTCCCATCAGAAGCGCCGCTATCTGGGCACGCATACATGCACACATAGGTAAACACACACATGGAAATACTCACAAATACACATATGTGTATCCACAGACTGAAATTCAAATACCTTGTATCCAGCACTCTGTTGACCCGATCAGAAAGATCAGAGATGGTTTTGCAGGGACTGGTGCTGGTCCTGCAGCCCTGGGATGATAATGATTTTTCCATGTTAACTCTCCAATGTAATCACAGAAATTGGAAGATTCTAGTGGCTTCAGTTAACTGAAGAGGATAAAATGACAAGGACATTTTCCAACATACACCTGCAATCTCTCTCATTTCCCCTCATAAATGCTTTTGGTAGGCAACAGGGTAATGATGGGTGACACAGACCTATCTATGTTTAAATTGTTATTACGTAAACAGAGGCCATGTCATGTTAATAGGCATGCTGCACAAGATACATTACAAAAAGACAAAAATCCAACTATCACAACATCTTTATCATCTATAAATGCAGACAAAATTTATGTTGTTGTCTTGTTCTTAGAAAATATAGATGGATGAATAGATGGATGATGGATGGATAGATAGATAGATAGATAGATAGATAGATAGATAGATAGATAGATAGATAGATAGACTTTCAGTAGGGAAATTCATGCTCTACATAGAATAGGCCTGGGCTTCAAACCTGCAACTTTCTTGCGGATTTGGATATATTCCTTGTGAATCTCTGCAACAAGAAGTTAACAGTATCATATAAAGTATGAATGTGCAGTGTATCCTTGTTCACCAAGTTTAAATACCATTATGCCATTTGAAGTGCATCTATGGAACGTAGCTCTCACTTCTATGAGCATCTGTTAAGATTGCAGGTGCTGGCTAAGTGCAGTAATGACTGCCATTAACCGTTGTTAACTGCTCCATATAATCTGTACGTAATTCTCCTTTGCATACATCACTGTTGCACTATGCTTGGTCATAGAAAAGTACAGTGTAATGTGATGTACTGTATTTTATGATGAACTGACTGGATGTCATTCAGATGGGGAGGGTTTTAATTAGTGAGCTGCAGTAGTGATGATACAGGCATCTACTTCAGAAGCAGTGGTTCTGCATTTGTCCTCTTTGACACAAGAGGCTAAAAGTACACTTGGTGGGAAATTTACATATCTTTATCATTGCACCCTCATTAGAGAGAGGTCAGCATTGTCTGTTATCATCTGCTGCCTTGCGTCACCTTGTGAGGGCAGTCAAGTTAAAGGCATTGTAGAGATTCTACACATGGGTAAAGAAAGGCACGGTTTACTTTCAGCAAGAAACTAAGGCAAAGACAATCCAAGGCCTTTTAATAATACAACAGTATGACAGGAATTTCCACTTCCATTTTGCGGGTTAGATGTGATAAAACACAATGAAACGTCTCTTCACATAACTGGGAGGCAGAAAAAGAGAGTAAATATTCGTAGTTTCAGTCTGTGCGCACACACCTACAGCATAGCTGGAAACATGGAGCGATGTCAAAGGATCAAATGTGCTTTGTCAGCCAAGGTTATGAGTTATGAAGTTTGTAAAAGAGAAACAAGAGAGACGCGTGGGAGGTGTATGACCTTCATTGCTCAGCTTCCATTCTTTCTCCTCCTCTTCCTCCCTCTCTCTCTTTCTGAAAGCTATGAAGCAAAGGAGCCCTTTTGTGTGAACGCTCTAATTAGGCAGACCTTGGCACACGGATCTCATCCATTGTTCTTCATTTTGGTGGGAAAATATTTCATTGATTTTTGCAGCGATCGAAGGCAGGCGGAGCTGAGAGGGGCTCTGTGTGGGATTAGACTCTGCGGGGGGTTCTGGGATGGGTGGGTAGGTTGTGCAGAATTAGGTATATGTGTGTGTGTGGG
>VXCM01002266.1:77536-87637 GCA_014773175.1 Lucifuga dentata
GGGGAGGGGTAGTTGTTAATGTCCCTCTTTATAACCCCACTCTTTCTCACCCTCCGAAAGAGCCTATTACAGCGCTGATACTTCAGTCATCATAACTCATCCTTTCCTTCTGCACTCATTCTTCACTCTTCACCTGCTGTACTGCTGCAGAATGTGTCTTTATTTATATCCAGTTCATTTGCAAACATCTGGATTTCATTTAGGCTTTTGTTTATGTTCCCTCAAGCACAAGCATAATGAAAGAGGACCAAATTTTCATAATCAAACAAAATCAAGTACTTGTCAAATGTGACAGCGATTTAGTTCTTTTGTGATCCTTTCAGATACTAAACTGTGGAATAACACAGGAACCAACAGTGGTTTAGAAGATTTTACATTATTATTTACTACTCACTTGCTTACATTGTAAGTAAGAGAAAGGAGACCATCACAAGCTGACTGCTGTTGTTTTCCCTGTGGTGTACACATCAATTACCCCCCCTTCTCTCTCTCTCTCTCTCTCTCTCTCTCTCTCTCTCTCTCCTATCACTTTACACTTTCTCTAAATTATGCTTTACCCCTGCAGGTGCCAACATCTCTGAAATGATTATTCTTACCACACAGAAGATTGCGTTTGGTAATTATATGTATCATAATTAAATTTGATGAACTCCTCCGAGACATAAAATCTCATTTGACCCAGGTGCTGGATTTCTCTTCCTGTACACAAAAGGAAATATGTTCTATCGGAGAGGGATGCTTGCAACTGGCATCTTTATGAAGCAAGTCAGTATATTTTGGTTTGCTATTTGAGGTCAGTCAAAAAATTTAATACTTAATTGCTAAATAAGAAATTCTACAACAGCAGTAGTGGCAAAAACTGAGGGGACTCCACTCCACTCTAGCAACTTGCTGTTGCTGTTTTAGACAACAACAGTTTGGGACTAGAATACAAGGCTGAAAATTAAAGCCTCTGCTAGACCTTTTGGATAAATACAATGCACCAAGCTTTTATGAGTGTGTTTCTTTTGCAAACTTGCAGTCTCTAGCTCCAACACTAAGTAACCCTTGTGATGTCATAGAGATCAGTTTCCCAAACTTTGCAAAGTACCCTCCACCTTTATACAGCTTTTATACAGTTGTTTTTACATACTGAATAATCCCACCATGACAATGGAGAGTATATCTCTTGTTTTTGTTGACACTAAATGCCCTGCTGAAGTGACTTAACAAAAGCAGCATTACTACCCCCATGATTATTCTGAGTATTGCCTCTTGTCAATGATAAGCATAACCAACATAAGAAATGCAGGATATCCATGAATGTTAACTTTGCATTAATGCCAAGTATAAGCCTGGCCTAACTGAGCTGAGAGACTTCAGCAGACTCTCAAAATAGACTCATGCATACATGCAGTAACACCACACACACACACACACACACACACACACACACACACACACACACTTGTGTGCACACATCGGCTATTAAGTTCAAATGACAAGACAGTGCAATGGTGCAATAAGTATTCTCAGCTCTATTTCATTATTTGAAAATTATGCAGCCACAAACACCATACAGGTCTCCACAGAGTTTATGAACCATACTCAGACTCAGGTCTCCTGGAGCAGTTTGTGCTTCAGGCTTTTCTTAGGCCCCCTAAGATGACTGTAAATATGCACACAGCTTACTGGGGTATTGCAGCCAGCAAACTCTGAGATTACATTTAGGCTTTGGACAATCCCCCAAGACAAACAGTGAGTCATTTGGGATAGACTCAACCCTGGTCATGTTATGTTCTCTGCACCTGAAAAAGAAACATATTTCCAAACAGAAAACACACAGGTAAGTACACATACACAGAAACAGATCAGGGATTTACGACATGCCTGCCTTCAATTTTACCTTTCTGCTCTCTCCACTTCTGTGCCACCATCTTTGTCCCAAAATGTTCTCCCACTGTCCATCACTCTGTATTCATCCCAGGTTTTCTACTCCCACACACTCTGATCTGCACTGCTGGATGGATTGCTTTTTCTCCATCTCTTGCCCCTTCTCTCTGCTGGAGTTCCCTTCTTCTCTTCTTTTCCTTTTGGCTTTTCCCTTCAGGGGTCACCACAGTGAATCATCTGCCTCCATCTAACCCTATCCTCTGCCTCCTCTTCTCTCACACCAACTAACTTCATGTCCTCTTTCACTACATCCATAAATCTCCTCTTTGGTCTTCCTCTAGGCCTCCTGCCTGGCAGTTCCAACCTCAGCATCCTTCTACCGATATGTTCACTATCCCTCCTCTGTACATGTCCAAACCATCTCAGTCTGGCCTCTCTGACTTTATCTCCAAAACATCTAACATGCGCTGTCCCTCTGATGTACTCGTTCCTGATCCTATCCATCCTCGTCACTCCCAAAGAGAACCTCAGCATTTTAGTCTCTGCTACCTCTAGCTCTGCCTCCTGTCTTTTCCTCAGTGCCACTGTCTCTAAGCCATACAACATCGCTGGTCTCACCACCGTTTTGTACACCTTTCCTTTCATTCTTGCCGAGACTCTTTTGTCACACATCACACCTGACACTTTTCTCCACCCATTCCAACCTGCTTGCACACGTTTCTTCACCTCTTTTCCACACTCTCCATTGCTCTGGACTGTGGACCCTAAGTACTTAAAATCCTCCACCTTCTTTATCTCTATTCCCTGTAACCTCACCATTCCACTTGAGTCCCTCTCATTCACAGCCATGTATTCTGTCTTGCTGCGGCTAACCTTCATTCCTCTCCTTTCCAGGGCATATCTCCACCTCTCTAGGTTTTCCTCCACCTGCTCCCTGCTCTCACTACAGATCACAATGTCATCTGCAAACATCATAGTCCAAGGGGATTCTTGTCTAACCTCATCTGTCAGCCTGTCCATCACTACAGCAAACAAGAAGGGGCTCAGAGCTGATCCTTGGTGTAGTCCCACTTCCACCTTGAACTCCTCTGTCACACCTACGGCACACCTCACCACTGTCTTACAGCTCTCATACATGTCCTGCACCACTCTAACATACTTCTCTGCCACTCCAGACTTCCTCATACAACACCACAGTTCCTCTCTCGGCACCCTGTCATATGCTTTCTCTAGATCTACAAAGGCACAATGCAGCTCCCTCTGACCTTCTCTGTACTTCTCTATCAACATCCTCAAAGCAAATACTGCATCTGTAGTACTCTTCCTTGGCATGAAACCATACTGCTGCTCAGAAATGCTGACTTCTGCCCTTAGTCTAGCTTCCACTACTCTTTCCCATAACTTCATTGTGTGGCTCATCAACTTTATTCCTCTGTAGTTGCCACAGCTCTGCACGTCTCCCTTGTTCTTAAAAATCGGCACCAGCACACTTCTCCTCCATTCCTCAGGCATCCTCTCACTCTCTAAGATCTCGTTGAACTCTCTGCTGGAGTTCCCTACTGTGCACCAATCCTTTTCTTGCAGGTGATTGCTCAGGGAATATTGATTAAGGCAAAGATTTGCTGCTAAGAAGTCACTTTTCAAACTTCCTGTGACTTTAATGTGAAATAAAGTGAGCCGACTCCCTTGCCAGTGATAAACATCCCGTTATGGATGAATTATGCGTTTAAGAGAGTGCTTTCTACACTGATCTCTGTTGTCATCCCATTCATATTTATGTCAAGCTCTGTATGTTTATCTCATTCTCTCTCTCTCTCTCTCTCTCTCTCTCTCTCTCTCTCTCTCTCTCTCTCTCACACACACACACACTTACACATACTCAATGTGATACTCTTCATGATGGGGGCACATATATTCTGCTATCTCTCTAATTGGTCCAATTAAAGCAACAAACAGTATCAATTAGGGATCCAGTAGCATACAGAACATCACCCATATGAATGACCATTACATCTGCTTAACTGACAATTAGTGGAGCTCTACAAATGCAATTAAACCATCGGTGTGACCTTCAGTTTTTCTCCTGAGCAATAAGACATCACCTGTGAAAAAATGTGTGGTAGTGTCTGGGGGTGGGGGTGTCTGGAAAGGAAACACTTTATCAGTGTTTCCTTTCAAAGGCCACAACCTATAATTCAAAGCTGGCCTCACAATTACATAATCCATACAAAGGACAAAAGTCAAGAGTTGCATTTAATATCATAAACTCAACAAGAAAGAAGTTGTGTGTTTTGTGCTTTTTTTTTTTTTTNCTTTTTTTTTTTTTTCCTTCCTTTCTGTTTGGCACAGGCTTTGCTCAGCAGTCTCTCTGCTAATATGAAGCAGGATATTATCAATCACTTATAGTCGATAAGCAGTTATGAAGGAATGCTGAGGGTTGGATACAGCCCCATCTTAGACGTCTGACTCACCTCATTAACCATATCATTACTATGGAACTCACTTTCCAGTGTGTAAAGTGCTCTAACAGTCTCTGTTAGTGGAAACTGGCATATAAGGGGATAGTTTGTTTCTGCGTTTTATGAGTATGTGTGTGTTCGCTTGTATGTTTGAGACAGAAAAAGAGTTGGGAGGATAATTTCCTCTAGTTTGTCAAAATATTGCCACTTTTCTTGGTGTGACTCTTGCTGTTTCTCAGGAAATTTGCGTGTATTCAGAGTGACAGCTCATTTATTAGTGGCTGATGGCTTTTAACACGTGCAGCCAGGCAGACTGCGGTGACAAAAGCTGTTTATTTCCTTAGCCATTATGAAACCAAGCACACGTCACACTCATGCTCAACACTGACAGTACTGTTACTGGATAATAACCCCACTCCTCTTCTTCCTTGACACACAATAAATGAAAACAAAGTTATCACCCGCTGAGTCACACACCAAAAAGTGATTGACTTGTTTTCCAAGGCGTTTATTGAGTGCATTTTAGTACAATAGTTCCCAGAAAGTTACAGCTTACAAACTCTTGACACATACTCATCACAATGTACAAGTGGTAGCTATACAGAAAAATAGGAAACCGTTCACACCCCTAAACAATGTACCTGTGCACACAAAAATGACTATACACACAAAAGTGCCCATGATGTGCACACACATACACACACACTCTCTCTCTTTCTCACTCACATAAACACACACAAACAATGACACATGCACTCACAATCAGCTCCTCCATCTATTGTGTACCGTAGAGACAGGCTATGATTGGTAAGGACCCACTTCACCTGTTCTTCATTCTGATGGACTTCCCACAGTTCATCTGTGTCTTTACTGCATGGGTGTATATGCTTGTAAGTGTACATGGTAACATGTGGGTCTGAGGTGTTGTGTGTATGTTTCATATGCGGTAAATTGTGGGTCCATAGTCTGTAACAGAAGAAAAAGAGAGAATGGAATAACTGAATAAGTTTAGGTTAGTAGAGAGCCATATTAGGTCATTGGCTGGTGAAAATGCCTCCAACTTGTAAATGACAGGCAGGAAATCGGTAACTAAAGGGATCGTTGGTCACTTCTCAGACAGTTACAGCACCATGAAACATTTAACAAGCTCTGGTCTTGTGTTTTGTATCACTGTGTGATGAATGGCTTCCATATGAAATGGCTTTCGGAGAGGGCCGGCAAACCGCCTCTCTATTCATCACACTGGAGTGTCATTACAGTCAGATATTTACAAAGACAAACAGAGCAAATGGAAAAAAAGGAATTACACTTGGATAATGAATACATTCTATCATCTCATTCACAGGCTCTTGGGTTGAAAAGCAAATACATGAAACAGGGCTGAATAGAGGACTAATGCATTCAAATTGAATCACTGGCTTCAGTGAAACGGATTTATGCCAAATGTTGAGGAGCATGTGATTATATTTAGGAATACTTGGAAAATCAATGAGTTGGAGAATCAAAAAGAAAAACCAATTGATTCTGCCCATAAGGTAACTGATCTTACTTGATCAGAGTATTTTTCATTATCAACATAAACCAAAGAAATTCGCACATGTAGTGAAAAATGTTGCCACATAAAAACCATCCTGCTGATGATGAAAAGAACTGCTTCCATTCAACAAACTAATCCAGACTTTAATCTAATCTACTCATTCCTTCCTCTTGTTGCCTCTGCCCCCTACCTCCACTCATCTGTAAACTGACTCACCCCCTCTTTCTGTCACATATGCACACACTCTGTCTAGTCTCAGCCCATTTTCTCTTCATTAAGTATCAGGCTGAAAACAAGACGCTAGAATAACATAATCGAGGGCTCCTCATTGTGTGTGTTTACTTTGTGACAGTCCCATCAGTCTCTCTCCCCATGGCTGATCAGATGCCTGTCAGATGGAGGGGTCACAGCAGGTGTTTGTTCCCCTGCCTGGGCCCACTGGAGCATAGAGCCATTTCTCAGACCGGCCCCAGCCCTGGCTCAGCCCAGCCCTGGCCCAGGACAGCTTGGTTACACCCAGGATAAATGAGCTGGAGATCTGCCAGCAAGCAGGAGTAGCCAGGAAAAGGAGGCAGGACAGACAGAGGAGGAGGAGGAGGACTTGGNCTTAATAATCTGCTAATGGGCCTGCCATCAATTTCTAAATTTGGACACAAGGTGGTTAGGACTGTCTTCAGTCATGTCTCTTCAAACAGGGCCAGAAGGGATTTGAGCAGGGCCATGGCTACTGTAAAGAATTGATATAACAGCTCAGGATAATTGTGTGTGAGCTAAATGCTGCCTTTGCTGTATGTCAAAGGAATATTGAGACTGTCACTAGGGTAGTTTCCTTTCACTTTTAAAGGCCAGTGCTGTTGACTCTGTTTCATCAACATCTGTCAGAAGCTGTTTTTTATACACTGTTATAAACGGTCACAATAAAAGCTCTTTACCACAGCCTGGACAAGCAAAAAAAAGCAGAGAAGAGGCAAAAATGCCGACAGCAGTAGAAACATTAAAACCACTGCTACTCATCACCAAGGTGTCCTTGAGTTGCTGCCAGACAAAGACACATCAAAATCCACAGACCAATCACACTGCAATCATAAACCACCACACTAGACAAAAAAAGAAATCAACCTTGTACACCATCCAGGATTATCTTCCTGCCAAAATATATTTCAGTTCTACTTCCAAAACGCCGCAGTATAATTTCATTGACAGCCATCCATAGCATCATCTGTGAATAATGTAAGACCTCGACAGCGCACAATCAAAAACTAGCAAAGAGTTCATTTCCAAAGACCAGTTCAAGTGCAGGGAGTTATAGAGAGATACTTTGATGCATAAAACTATCTCAGGCATTATGGCATTTGTACAAATCCTGGTTTTCCACATGGCATCAGCATATAGTAGGAGTGCATAGATTTAGTCAGAAGCTTAGCTTCAACAATCTTTAGAAGGCTGTGCTGTACTGTGTGCTGTGTGCCCGTGTGGGCTGTTTAAGTGTGTGTGTTCATCAGAATGGCATCAGGCGTCTGTTGGCAAACCTCAATCCAGATGTTCATTCTCACCATGTGGAGAAGAGACACTGATTCACTCCGATTTCCACAGCCTTGATTAGCTACTCTGCAACTCATTTCAGACTTGCTAAAAATCTTTCCTTGGCCAGGATACATGCAGTACCCAAGAGACAGACAAAATGGATTTGCAGGAAATAAAGTCTGCCAGATTTAAAGCAATCTGACGTTAAATAGTATTTCTCCTGTGTCACCAGCAGGTACTTACCATGGGTTTGGTCTGGCCAAGGTGCAGAGTTTCCATCCTCTCTGGATGATGCTGAGCACTCCCAAGACAAACAACAGATCAAAAAGAAAAGAGAAAACAAACACTTCTGTACAAGTAAGTGCTCACCAGCAAGAGACAGCATGTGTACACCCAAGTTAGCACAATCTCCAATAAATGGATATTTAGTCATAATTTTAACTCCTACAGCAATTTTCATATAGATCTACAATACCAGTTCTTCGTACACAGTTCTTTGTACATGTACACCCATATTAAGTTACAGTCAGGATTGTCCTTGTGTCCCTGGATTAGGAGTGATGTACAATCCGGTGTCCATTGTTTAGTTGTCCAAGGTGAAATAAACACCGTGCACGGTGCACCGTAGTAATCTATACGATGCATGTGTCTATCACATAACGCAGTCAACAAACATGTCTTTGCCAAAAATGCAAGCAGAGAGTTCTGTACATATATATTCATACATGTCACCTTCAATATGAAGGTTTATCATGAAAGATATAAGCATATTTAGCAAGAGATAAACATATTTATATTCTCTGAATCTGGGTGGGGCTGGTTAAGAAGTCCCTTTGGCAAGGCCTTCCACCCTGAGCTCCACAGGTAGTGTTAAAGTCAAAATACAGGGCTGTCTTGTTAAAGTGATAAACAAACAAACAAACAAATGGTTAAAGACAAAAATATAACTAAGCTCTCTGAATTTTCACCAGTCCATTTACAATACATTTTTCAAAATTTTCAACAAGCAAAAGACGTGAAAGTTGGAAATGGTGCTCCACTGTACATCCCTGTATTCTTCTCCCTATAATTATTCCTATTGGTAATTGCTTTTTCTTCTAGGATTCATCTCTGATGAGGTCAAGGCATCTTCATTGCACACACTGACAACATATGGGTAAAATCACTGGTGATCACTGCCACAAGCTGTTTCTAAACATCTCACACTTCTGTTTATAATCTTAATATCTTCAAGTTCTCATATAGAAGTTTGTAATTTTTACCATAAATTCTGGAATTGTGACAGATTCCATGTGTTGAAGCCAGATTTAGGGGTTATTTTGGTATACAATGACATGAACAGCAGACTTCACCCACATGAACTGATTTCTGTTTTCCAGACAAGGATAAGTGAGGAAAGTCTAGACCCTGAAATCCCAGCGTGGCTTGCGTGAAGTGCGTGAGTTATTAACCAAGTGGTAGTATAGACCCTGGTGTCCTGGTGTCATGGTAGTGGATTAGATTAAGACAATAGTCTCGACTCTGGCGCGTTCCGATGGATTGGGGGTCATTCGAGGGCTGCTGTTGTTGGTCCTGCGAATGCTGCCCGTTCCGTGGCACAGCGCCTCCTGTAGTCATGCCATAGTGGTTGGAGTCTGGCTCATCTGCACCCTCATGGACTGGATATTACTGAGGATTTTCTTCTGGTGGCCTGCCAGGGTCACACCTATTCTCAGCAAGTCCCTAGAGAAAGAGAGACACAGCATAAATTTAAAAGTAAGAATACATTTTGAAGCAATCGAAGATTTGCATCATCATAATAGTATGACACACAGGATTCCAAACTATATGGGAAAGCACAATATCAGGGTGAATAGCTAGCAGCCTTGAACACAAAACACAATTGTACAAAATTAATTCCTTTACTTGAGAGAAGATTTACAAATGTACATTGCTTTGCATTGCAAAGAGGCTGCACAAATGCCACCGACCCCCAGCATAATGTTTTTTTTCACACTGTTTAATAAAAAATGTTAAACAGAAAGAGATTTTACATTTTCATATACATTTGTAGATGAAGCAACATTGCAAATTAAAATAAATTAAGTGCAATATTTCTGTCTATTAGTGCCACATGTGCCTCAAGGGATGTCATGAACCAAAGTTTGAAAACAACACAATAACATGGGAATAGTGAATAAATGCACCTCTTAAAATGTGGAGAGGGATTTATTTGCATATCCATTTTGGAAAGTTCTTCAGAGAAAACCATCAATCATTAGTTAGTAAGTATTAGTCACCAACTCAGATGGTCCTGTCCTTACAAATACAACTTTTTGGTGTTATAATGACTTGTATTTTTACTCATCATTACCAATGATGTGCTTTACTTTCATGCCAAAAAAGAAAAGACCAGTTCTGGGCCCATTCACACTAAAAATACACACACTTGTCATTGAGCATCTTCCTGATAAGGCTGTCTATCAGTACTATATGGGCTTGGAACTAATCTGCACAAGAGCAGGTGAACTCACTCAGAGGTCATTTGAGCCACCAGCTGCAGGGAGGTAAAGCCTGAGTTGAGGAAGTTGTCTCTGTACTGGGTCATTTTGATGGCAGCAAGCCAGTCCTCTACCGAGCTGAATGTGTTGAAGTCAGGTATGGAACGGTCCAACAGTGGCTGAGAAGGCCTGGAGGAGAGGAGAGGAGAGGAGAGGAGAGGAGAGGAGA
>VXCM01002266.1:87658-127676 GCA_014773175.1 Lucifuga dentata
AGAGAGAGAGAGAGAGAGAGAGAGAGAGAGAGAGAGAGAGAGATGTATTCAGACCCTTTTCTGTGATATTTGTGCTTAGATGTATCCTGCCATTTTTCATTCTTGACTCAATGCTTCAGTTTCAGCAGAGACTGCGAGGCCACTTGCAGCTGAGCTAAATACAGATGAGTCATGAGTCATGAGGTGTCCGTGCACTGGAACAGTTTTTCTTCAATGAAGAAAAACTGTTCTAGTGCACGGACACCTCAAAAAGTTAACTTTTCAGCCTGACAGCAAGGGCTAGTTTCTGAATGATTCACCAACAGTCAACATCAATCTGGCCAACCTGAACAGGATCTACAAGAAAACTGTGAAGAACTGCCCAAAACCATATGTATAAAGCTGATGTTGCCTGGATTACACTGATGCAAAAGGTTTCAACTCACACTGCAGGAATGTTGGCTACAGCTTTCAGGCTGGTCGGGTTACGGATCATCTTGTCCAGGGTGCTGACTATGTCGGTAAAACGGGGTCGCACATTGCGGTCCTTCTGCCAACAGTCTAACATCAGCTGGTGCAGAGCACTAGGACAGTCCATAGGAGGTGGCAGACGGTAGTCCTGTTCAATGGCATTAATCACCTAAAGAAGAGAAGGTGGAGGTAAGGTATTATCTATTTTGAAGCATATCAGTATCACACTTAATGAACCATACCAGTGATTTTACTTAAGCCCAATAAATACTATCCGCATAAATGTTACATTACTGACAATCATAAAACTGTATTTCAGTTTTCCTGTTATTTAGCCAGATCTGCTAATCTTTCAAAAGCAAATGTTCAGGTGATACACCCACCTTAAAATTCAATGTTTCACCTGCTAACNTCTTTCAAAAGCAAATGTTCAGGTGATACACCCACCTTAAAATTCAATGTTTCACCTGCTAACACATATGTCCAAATGTAGAAGGCATGTCTGTTTTTAATTTCTTGGAAAAAGCCGTCTTCTCCGGGGTCTATATTCTATGGCAGAGAAATACATTTTCTGCTGTGCAACTCCGTGTTGCACCAGTTAAATTAAGTAACTTTGACAAAGAAATAAGAATGACATTTGGCTCACTGTGATGGATTACTTATCTCAAGCACATTTCAAGTCTCTACAAGTTTATTTTAATAGTGTAGTGGAATAAACTGACCAGTGACAGTCTGGAAGGTAGGAAAAACAAGTCTAAAATGTACTGCTCCAGTAGTACATTTTGGAAAATGGTTGGCAGTAATGTAACATGTATGCAGGTTGTGTTTATTGGACTTAAACATGCAAAATCATTTGTATGCTCCTTTAAAACTATTATTGTTGCCCCACATCGCAGTGATCTCCATATGCTTGCCTCAACAACAACCTCACCCAATGTCCACACACAAATGCAAACACACCGCTTGGTCACTACAGAGACAGTCATTCAGACTGGTGTGGACTTTCTTTTGTCTCTAGCCAGTCACATCACTCCTGGAGGACACACTGAGGAAAGGGAGGAAAACAGCAGTACAGGCAATGTCATTCTAGAAAGAAGTCACTGAGGAATGGACAGAATGCTTTTAATTAATACTGTAAAGTGTGGCCACTTCACACGTCTCTCAGTGGCTGCACAGGCTATTCTGGCCTTGTTAGAGGGAAGCTACAACTAAGAGTTTCAGGGTTGTCAGAGTGAAACTGGAGTCAAGTGTATTTAATAAGAGTGGAAAGAAGTCAGATCAGGACTTGGAGCTGATTTTTAAATGAAGTACCTATCCTTCTGTCACCAAGCTTCACTCCCTGTTAGTCACTGCATATATAACTTACTTGAGTTGCTGGCTTACTGGATTTGTTAGCTATTGTTTCTTTGATTCTTTGCTTTGTAATACACATACAACATTATGTAATCTTACACACATTATATGAAAATATGCTTATTCTGCAGCTGTGAACTAACTTCTTAGAAATCACCAAGAATACAGATTTTGCAGATGCTGCATTGCATATTGATGGACCCAGCCCTCACCCGGTCCACGCTGTTTGTAGATGTAATCTTTTCTTAAAAATGCATAGTTGCAAGATAAAGGTCCAGTGTGAGATCAAGTGTAAAAGATACAATCATTAAAAATTAGAAGCTGCTCCGTAGGCTGCCAACTCCACCACTGAGTTGAGTGCAATTCAGCAGAATCTTGACAAATGGTGGATATAAAGAAGTGGCTGTGTGTGTGTGTGCGTGCGTGCATGTGTGCATGTGTGTGGACTGAGCAGCCGGCCATGCTGAGTTGTGCCAGGCCTCCTCTCCACATTAGTCCCACCAGGCAGTGTTTGCTGCTGGCCCACTGAGGCAACATCTGCTGGGTTGGATGCTCCTTGTGGAGTAGGGTCCATAGAGGCCTGATGGTTGGCTAGCTGTCTCACTCTGGGAGTTTAGCGAGAGAGACCTCATAGTATGGGACTATATCCAACTATGGTTGTGTGTGTTTGTGTTTGTGCCTGTGTGTTTCTGTGTGGACATTATCCAAACGGACATGGGGAACAAAGCTGAGCTCTCAGCAATCATTCGTTGCTCTCAAAAGCCTCGGCCAGGAAGGAAAGGGAATAGTGTGGACTGTGCCCATAATAAGTCTGCTTTCAAAGTTGGAGTCAAGGACATCTTCGGTAATGATACTGTTAGATGGGAACTGATAAAAGCACATGATTTATTACTGCTTCCTCTCATGAGTTCTTCTTGATTGTATGTGAAAAGACAGTATAAACACATCTGTGCAGAAATGCCAGCTCAGTTAATGCCAGTCTGATAGAATTTTATGAATGTTAAGCAAGCTGCATAAAAAAACACTTAACTTACGAAATAGTTTTTCCAACCTTTCTGAATGTTAATTATAAAGAATAACAAATACTTACGTCCTGGTTGGACATATCCCAGTAAGGCCTTTCTCCAAATGACATCACTTCCCACATGACAATGCCGTAGCTCCACACATCGCTGGCTGAGGTGAACTTTCGGTAAGCAATGGCCTCTGGTGCTGTCCACCTCACCGGGATTTTACCACCCTAGGAAAAGGAGAAAGGGACAAAACACAAAGGACAAATCTCTTAATTGGCAACACTCTATTTAGTCATACCACATTCAATGCAGATATAAAGGTGGATATTACCTCCACCCCCACCCCCTTGCCTCGATTGTCCTCCTCCTTCTATCTATCTATCTCTTCATCCCTTCATCCACCTTCATTCAGTGTATTGATCCTCCGGCAGGCAAGGCATACACAAGATTCTGCCTCTGCCTCAGCAGCAGCTCCCAACAGCGTTTGCCCTTCACACATCGACCAACATTACATTTAGCGTCTCCTCTCCCACAGCCCTGTTTGAATAAAAGAAGATAGGCCGAGGCGTCTGCTTGTGTGTCGAGCATGTCTGCCTGTAATTGGGCTACCTGGGCCCTAGGCGTGCCACGCGCAGTGTTGACTGGAATTGACAGCTGCTTGCTTAAAATTCAACACACACACTGACACATACACACACAACTCCATGTTTGTGCTGCCCACAGCGCCTCTGCTTATATCTGAGTTGAGCAAGCCACTAGTTTAATAATGTCAATTAGCTGAACCTGAGCATTTGCAGATAAGCCATTGTTGGAAAGACACCAAAAACCAGAAAGAAACTCTCATAGACCACCCTGCTCCTTGTTGCTTTATGAGAGACAGAGAGAGAGAGAGAGAGAGAGAGAGAGAGAGAGAAATGGCTGTCCCAGGTTTTTTTTCTGTACATTGGGATGGCGTACTCTTTGAAGTGTTGGACAGGAACAATCATAAATACTGTTTACTTGTGTGTATTTGTGTATTCTTTGCATGGTGTCAGTTTACATGGCACTACAGAGGTGCAAGCCTGAGCTCATTAGCAAGCAACTTTTTAGAGTTTGACCTCTGAGAAGTTTCTGATCCAGAATAGATATCTAACGTCTGATCCCTAATGGAGACCAGTGTCAGAACACAGTGGAACCTAAGTGGCAACACTTAGAAAGGGAACACTGGAAAGGAAGACATGAAGCATCGATAAAATTAAACAGTGGCAAAATGTGTGTGTGTGTGTGTGTGTGTGTGTGTGTGTGTGTGTATGATATACACAGAAAATGAAAAAACGAAAGAAGTAAGAAGAAAAAAGAGATCAATAGTCAAATAAAGGCTATCTAAACCCCTGTGACTTCAATACTTTCCTCATATCTCAGACTAGTTCATATCTGAATCGTTTCATCTAAACTGAGACCAGAGTACAATTTCTCTTGCCCTTTCTTTTGTCTGAGGGCTATGGAGCTACATGATGGAGGGCAATGGAGGGCAATAGAGCTACAAGCCAAATATTTTCCCTGTGAATGGACGCACACAAGCCAAACTGCTCATCTTTCACACTGTCAGGGGTAATGCTTCAAGTCAATTATTTTGTTGTTCACACGTACATAAGATGAAAAATGAAGAAATAAGCGCAGAGTAACATGAGAAAAATAAATGCTCTGAGCAATATGCTCTCTATTATGTCTTCTCTTTATCATTGCTCGCTTATTTCCATCCTTGCTCTGTACATCTGTTCTCATGCCCCAGGAACCTGTTGGGATATGAGATGAGTGTTGCTGCAATGGCCCGAGCAAAGACACACACGTATTCCAATGAGACATACGTTAGCAATAACATTTCAAGGCGGGTGAGTCGTAGGCAGCTATGCAAACCTTTAGTAATTACTGTTGTGGGCCAGTGATGGCTCTGCCAAAATCCGGGTTTAATAACATAAATTGCTGAAGAGCTCACGCAAACAGGGCAGAAGGCAAAAGCATAATAAAAAGCATTGGAGGTTTTCAGTATAAAGGGAGTTGATACCACAGGGAATTAGTCAGAGGGTGGTTAAAGTGATGATGGGAATTAAAACACAGCGAGTGTCAACACAAAAACACAAGTGCTTTGTGAAACCTTGAAGCATAGAGAGGTGTGTTTGGATATGTTATATTGTGCCAGCTACTGAAAAAGGAACAAGCTGTTTTCTGTTTGCCTTGAAGTGAAAAATCTCCCTAAAACATAATTCACATCTTCTATTATCATGGGTAGTTACTGTAACTCAGGATTTCTGTTGATGAACCAGAATTTCCCTCAGCTACTATAGCTGCAGAACTACTGGGCCAAGAAAAAAACTGTCAAAATATTCCTTGACAAATCCTCATCCTGAAGAACTATACTATTGTCTAATGTCACCAGCAAAGGTGCTGCAAAGTTTCTACACCGTCTATACATCCCATGATATCGGAGTATGCCAGTCATGTCCCGGAATAGCATCTATTGTGTTATGCTACTTATTGCTATGTCTGTCTGAGCCGCTTCGATTATTGTCATTGTTGATGTTGTTTTTGTTTGTAGTTTTGTTTCATCAATTGAAGCTTTTATCAGCACTGCTTCGCATTATGAGTAATTCTGAATTCTGAATTCTACTAAATGCAGCAAAATCTCTTTGTTTCACTTTCTATAAAAACAAGCTCAGTGCAGGCATTTAAAAATGTCTGTTGTGCACCTATGGAAGCTTTTGTCAAACCAATCAGCAACATTCAATCTTCCGAGCTCCATCCAGCGGTTCCTGATCAGTCGGAAAGGCAGTAGGAACTAAAGTGGGAACTAATAGTCGGAATTTTCTGGTTCCTTGGTGCAAAACGAAGGAAAGTTACAGAAAAAGGCTTCTGCTGTGCTTGATTTACTGGAAATATAATATTTTCTGGTTGATAAATATTGCTTTTCCATGTGCTGTCAAAACTCCATCCTCATTTGGTAAACTGAAATCAGAATTCATTCACATGTGCACATCGTTCTATTGTTGCTCCACTGTTTCCATACAGAACAACTTGAGCAGTCACAGGAGTAGACTGTAATCCTTATGTCACCTGAATGAGATTACAGTATGGCTGGCTGCAGCTGATTGTGACTGTCTAAGACAGGAACTGACATTTAGTGATACATGTGGTGCGACTACAGCGAGGACATGCAGGATGTGGATGGACGAAGATGTGCTGGAACTGTCACGTTAAGCAGTATCACGCTGAGATGTGTGCTCTTATGACAGCCAAGTACAACGGATAAATAAATGTGTGATGGCCAGGTAAAATGTGTTTATGTTGGTGTTTGTTATAGTCCCTTGGCTCTGTAATCATGTGTGTGGGCAGAACACATATACAGCAGTTATATGTTAATACACACTGACACAGGTATGCCTACGCACAGCAAGGATATGAAACACCTGTCATGTCTTTCCAGTGGCTTGAGCTTTGCATTTACCAATATGTCAAATATCTTCATGTAGACTGTCACTGACATGGTGCTGCAGAATAAAGTAAAATCCAGAGAAAATACACCTGTCAAAGTACAATCACCAACATGCAGAAAGTCCCAGGTAAACATAATTGAAATAGAAGAGGCCAGCGTGTACATCTCTACTTGTTATCTGGCTTTTTCACTTCACAGAAGCTATTTAAAGATTCCAAATAAAGTTTCTCCTTCATCTGAAAGACAAATATGCAAATCTTACTCTCTTTATTCACCCCATTCCCTCTACTTTTCCCCTGTACTCCTCCAGCATCAGTAATCCATTCCCAAACAATGCACACTCAAATGGACTTGAGCACATTTACTTAGGCTGGAGAGAGCGTTCCATCAACAGCCATTTAATGAAATCCTGAAAGCTACGATCTGCCCTGGATGTCTGCCCAAACAGAATGAGAAAGACAGTGAGCATGACGGGATAGAGAGAGAGAGAGAGAGAGAGAGAGAGAGAGAGAGAGAGAGAGAGAGACAGGGAGCTGAGGAGAAAAACAGAACAAGAAAAAGAAAAGGGGTGGTGAGAGAGATGTTGGTTTCACAGACACCTATGGGAATGTCTCGTAGTGAGAGAAAGACAGGCCTTTCAACATATATACACTAAAATCACTCTAAACTCCAGGGAAGCATTTGTCAAAGTATTTTATTGCAAAGACATCAACCAAAGGCACATTAGGCTGGGAAATCTTTAAGGCGTATTGTTTTTAGATTTGATTAACAGCAGAATTCCAGACCGTTCTTGTCTCTGTGGGAAGATAACATTGGGGAATGAATAATAACATATGCCTAGAATAGCTCTCATCACTCCTCCAATTCTGGAAAAACTCAATCATGGTGTAAATTAAAACATGCTTAAATTTACTGCAGAATTTATGTCTGCAGAACTCTGATATCAGTCAGAAAATAACTAGTGGCAGGAAGTAAAAAATTAAAAAAGATATTGCATTAGAGTACACCAACAACACCAAATGGATATTATTTGAGTGATTTAATTTTATTTGACAGAGAACGCAACAATTTCTAACATAACTGGCTACACCAAGCAAGCAAGCATCTGTCTGTCATGCCTTTTCTCTTTTGTTTCATTAAAAATACCACTTTCACAGCTTCATCAGCACCTGACTGCGTTTATTTAAACAGAAATATCAACTCCCTCAGTGAAACATCACCCATGGACCTCTATGTCTCTGGCATCCACTGGGAAAATCAAATTAAACCTGGCAAGTATCTCATTTTATGTTCACTATTCAGTGTTTTAAATAGTGACCTTGGCTCCCAGCAGATGTCTTCACACAAAGTGGAAAATAGGCCATTACATCTACAAAAGGTCTATTCAAATTGGGGCACAACCTAATGTTGCATTAATGTGACCTGTTTGTTCTTTTCATGTTGATGATAATATTGTTACTTAAAACCTATGAAGGGCCTTCAGATAAAAACAAAAGAAAAGCCTTTCATTCCCGAAGATTTTAAAGGTGGGAAGTACTTATTTTGAAGAGAAAATATTGCTACGTTTCCTTTCTTGTAGCCTCAGGCTCACCATTATAGAAAGAAACTCTCAGCGATTTAGCTATACACAAACAACTTCTTTGTAAATCCTGCTTAGATGTAAATGAAGTCCAACAGCCACAGATGGCGAATCAATGCCCACCTTATACTGACTCTGACAAACATGACATAAGACATAAATCAAGGGACTGAATTTTGGATGGTTGTTTCCTCTATGATACAGTGACCAGGTAAGGATTGTGTTTTTCTTTCTTTTGCTCAGGAACTGCATATATTTCCTCCATATTCATGTTCATTTCCATGTCTCAATATTTCCTTGCGCTACATTTACCTTAAGAAACAAATGAAACTTGACTACCTATATTAAATTAGCCTGGAAATAGTTGAAATACAAAACTAGGTAATAAAAAAACAAATCTGAGAAAGGGGGATGTTCAAGTCCAGCAGTGCTGCCTTGGGCTTGGCAGAGCAGCTTTACTAAAGGCGTAGTTGGCAGCATTCACAGTAAACAATCATGCTCAGTCGCTGCACTGTTGACTTACACTTAAAACTCATTGTTTTTAAATTGATTTTCTCACAAAAAATACTCACATTTATTAAAAGGAACAAACTCTGCTACACCACTTATTCATTCACTTATATTTTATTTTCCATCACACCCTAAAGTTGTTGTGTTTCCTGTCCCGAGAAGACACCCTTTATCATAGATTAGAGAACACAGCGCCATCTAAGGGTAAGGTCAGCTCATTGACAGCTTCCGGTAATTGAAAGTGAAGAGAAAACGAGAGATGAAATGCAAACAAGCTGCTAATCATGCGCCAGAGTACCTCAAAGTAAGTAAAGTAGAAAGAAAAAGATATGGTTAGCAGTTTTTGCTTGCAGCTGTTATCTAAATTCCACCCATATTTTTTGATTATTATTGTTTCCTCTGAATTTTAATTTAAAAAAAAAAAAAAACAGATTAAAAAAATGATCTGAAAATAATCTACCTCTTATGGTAATTGCTTGACAAATATTGTTTAGGGTGATAACAACTAAACTGAATGCTTAATCCTTAAAGTTACAAAATCTTTTTCATATGAAAAATATATGTTCTACATTTTCAAGCTATGTTTCTGACCCTTGTGTATAAGAATTACCCTGTTTAAATGAAAATGGCTTTTGTTTGATACTGGGTGCATTTAGGGGTGCTATCCTTGTAATGAGGGTGTGTTCTATCCACATAGCCAACAGTGAATTAAGCTGTGCTATCAGGGTGAGGCCACAGTGCAGAGAAGTCATGGCTACAACCCCAAAAGCTTTTGTAGTTTGGCTTATATAGTTTAATGTCTGGGTTGATGTACATTTTGATGATTGCAGGTTTCATAAAAAGCAAGCATAATAGTCAATTCTTTCATATGTTTTGTCTAATTGATATGGACATGTTCCCATTTCTATTCTTGATTTTTTACTTTGAGACTGTCTCCTTAACTCACATTGCATAAATATTTCACCACAAGGAGAACAGACAAGCCAAAAAGTGTACACAGGCCTGAAGCCAGAGAGAAAGGGGGAAGGATGCAAATAGAAAATAGACAAATGACAGAAACATTTGGCCACAGTCCGCATAGTGTGAGCAGTGGAGCAGAGCTGAGAGAATGTCACTCAGGTCACAGGGATTTGACGGATGAGCTTTGTTACTGGCTCTGTGTGACCTCGCCTCTCAGCCCCTCTCAGCCTCAATGATACAAAGACACACACACACACACACACACACACACATACACAGAAAGGTNCTCTCAGCCTCAATGATACAAAGACACACACACACACACACACACACACACATACACAGAAAGGTACCTCAGGGACATATGTGCGTACCATCAGAGAGAGACAAAGATGGTGCAAAAAACACTACCAACCCACATCCATGCCCACTCAGTCACAACATACACATTACGTGACATACAAGGCAACAACAGATTTTCCACTTCAGCTGAGGCACAAGTACAATTTCCTGACCCATACTTGCCCTCTTCACTATTACCCTGTAGGCATGAACCCTCAATAGAAAGTGCAATACCACTTGCCCAAGCCTTTATAGACTTGACACACTATACTGTACTGTAAACACCACCTCCACTTCCATTCACACACCAGCTTTTCATAGCATGCACACATACATACACATTCCAACTATCAGCCATTACTCTCTTATCTTAGCCACAAACTGAACACCACTGAACACACACACAGATCTCTGGCTTTCAGTTACCAAGTACACTGCAGACACACAGTGAAACACACACATACATCATGACCACTGCAAACAGTTTGCCGCATCATTTGTCACACCCGCACTGAGCATGCTGTTGTGATGTGCCTTCAGGTACCTCTGGGAAAAGCCTTGAAATGCGAAAGGCGTGTACACCTTGAGAAAAGGAGAGATAAGTAAATGGATGCATGGATGGACAGGTGGATGGATCAATGGATGGATGGCCCCTTTCATAGATGGATTGGTGAATAAAGAGACTGATGGTTAAATCTTCCTGGGTGAACAAAAATCAATTCTCTCACCTTGTCACATGAGCAGAGTCACATCTCACCTGGACTGGTGTTGTGCTTATGGCCTACATTTTAAACCATGCAACCAAGGCTATCTAATCAGGTTGTGGATGCCAACAGAAATACATGAGAATGACCGCAGCAGCAAAACACACAGTGGCACGAGAATAGTCTTCATATTAATTAGCACGTTACACCTAAGTGGGACCAGAGCAATCCAAGCATTGTCCTGTGAGCCTAATTAATCATAACTTTGGTAAGCAGCCAACAGAGAGAGAGAGGACAGCCCCCGTCTGCCTGGATCCTCCACAACACTGCTCCAGAGTGAACCCACATCCAGGGTTAACACAATTACCAGCATGCCCTCCCAACTATACATCCAACATCACACCACAGGCACTGTAATTGGTGTGCCTAGAATTGCTGGAAAAAATTAGAAAAGCGGTAGAGGGAGAGGTGATTAATTTGCTGGAGGAGGAGGTCGATGGCGATGTAAATCACAGCATGCCAATGCAATTTAATTTCCCTGATTCTCTCGGCCTTGTCTGCCATGCCAGCCTTGCTCGCTGATTGGCTAACGTCAGGTCATAGCTAAAGAGGTCAGGGAGTGAAGGGCATTATATATGGTTTAATTATAGAACCTTATACCAAACTTATAACTGCCCCCATACTTGATGATATCTAACTACAGATGGCATCTTTCACAGAATACAGGGAATAAGAGGTCAGGAGAACAGGTATCATCAGCTAAGGGTTTAAAACTGTCCTCATATGTTAGTTAATTGCATTAATTTTTAATTGAAAATTGGATAACTGACAGATTCAGCCTCTCACTGTGTAGTGTGATATGAATCAAAATGCTCTTTTGATTTGGAGGGATCAAAAACAGTTATGGAACAGAGGTTTTCATCAAGTTGCTTATGATAATAATGCAGCAGTGAAGCAAGTCAAAGCTTTGATGTAGTCATTTCAAAATACTATACCATAGATAAGCTTGAATGTGTCGCATCAAAACATCTCCTGAACTTCAAACCTCACCTGTTCTATTGACTCTCCAGATAATACCCTCAAGGAGACTTTGTTTGCATTAAGCAACATCAAAATTCCGACCGCAATCCATAATCCAATCTCCACCTTTAACACCCTCTTGTTATATTAGCAAGCTCAGCGGCACAGACAACAGAGGCGCTGCTCCTCTTTGTTGCTCGATAAGACCATTCAGCAAGGTTTAACCATGGGGGTCAAACATACAAAGAGGCTCTTCCTGGGGAGAAATTAAGCTCTGAGACACACGATGTGAGGTCATATCCCCTCCAGCCCCATTACACTTCCTGTTCACACCTGAACTACCAAATCCTGTCAATCACTAATCTCCTGGCCTACTATACAGTATAATGTATGTGTATTACCATTCGGAACAGTTGTTACCTGACCTCTTCCAAAAATATGGGAATAAAGTTTAAATCAATTATAGTATGTGTTGTGTAGTATTGTTGTGTTTCTTAACCTATATTTAGATTAAGTGAAATTATTTTCAGAACATTCTTTTCATACCTGTGCAGTACAGTGACTCACTGGTCTTTTGAATACATGCTTTTGATCTCAAGTTTTGCCTCTGACTAACTTGAGCAGGTCCTAAAACAGGCACTTTTTATAGCATAATGTATTCATATTGTATTCATATTTATTCAGAATACAGTATATAAGTTGTCTAGATAATGCTGTACATTCATAATATATACATGAATCATTTTCAGAAAGCACTCTCAAGGCAATATTATGAAAATAGTGAATATTTTCTGCAGGTAAACCAATGGGACTGGCAGAATAGATTGTGTAGGGCCAGTGGAGAATGGTAAACCCAAAATGAGAACAGGTGAAATGCAGGCTAGGGCAGGGTTTAGTAAATTGTAATGAAAAGGGTAAAGCAAAAATGCAAAGCAAGTCTAAAAGGTAAAAAAAAAAACAAAAAACAAACAAACAAGAAAAAAAAAAAAACAGAAGATGATCCTCTCTGTCTACAGACAAGATTCCCATGCACAGTACATTATCCTCTTCAAACTGCAGGCAGCAACACACATGAAGTACCAACAGTAAAATAAGCTTATCTGCACACTAGTCTCATAACACACTCTATGAGGTGATACTTGACATGCACATGGACACACACGACTGTGCAAGGACACATCAGACACATGGAACTTCAGGCATGCCAGCAGTCCTAATGACTTCTTCCATGCGTTTGTGAGGGTACAAGAGTGTGTTTTGAATTAGGAAGAGGAGAGGCAGAAGATGAACTAACGATGGCTGCTAATAATTACAGATCTGTAGAGTGGAGGAGTTAATGAGGAGCCAAAGCCTCCCATGATGCCCCAGTAATAATGAATGAGGAGTGAGAGAGAAGGAAGGGAGCGAGAAAGAGGGGTGGTAGCTGTCAGTTTGAGAGGCCACAATGCCCTTTGGTTTCTCTGCACTCTGGGCATGTCAACGAGAGGAGCCTCCCAAAGGAGACTTGTCTCCACACTAATGAAGATGTGACAGATCTCTGGTGCATGACTTGTAGAGTGAAGGAAAGAGGGGGGAGGAGGATGAGGAAGAAGAGAGAGACAGTTCATGTGTAATGAAAGGCGCTGAAAAGGTGAAAGGTTTCTAAGATCTTCAAAAAGATGGAGACAATGACAGATGGAAGCAAAATTGATTAGACTGACAGATGATAGGTTTTCAAGACCTATCAGTCATAGTATACGTCAATAAAAGCTTGGCTACAAATCAAAATGATAAATTCCATGCATAACTAAGTATTAATAAGTATAACCCCAAGNAAGCTTGGCTACAAATCAAAATGATAAATTCCATGCATAACTAAGTATTAATAAGTATAACCCCAACAACATAACTCAAGGTCATATTCTCAAAGACTGAAGCAATACAAAGGAATCAAGTACTCACCAGGGAGCTGGTATAACTGGGATCAGATGTGTCTTCCTGTAGGTAGCGGGATAGGCCGAAGTCAGACACTTTACACACCAGATTGCTGTTGACAAGAATGTTGCGTGCAGCCAGGTCACGGTGGACATAGTTCATTTCGGAGAGATATTTCATCCCGGCTGAGATTCCGCGCATCATTCCAACCAACTGGATCACTGTGAACTGACCATCATTTTGCTAGAGGACAGAGAGGAAAGCAAATGAACAGGTTATTTAGATATTATCTTGAGCAACCTAAGCATAGCTGAAGGACAGAGGCATTTCAGTAAATACTAATATTATTGCTTATAATGATAATGAACTAATTATGTTGATTCTTGAATTGAAACATTCTCTAATGTAAAAAACAGAAAACAAGTTAGTCTTGATGTTTTCAGTAATGCAGTTAGCATCTAGGTTATCCAGTCAGGTTCTCCTCCAGATTTAGAAAAGCCTTGTATACATTTGTGTATTATATCTTTGTTGCTTCAGTCAGAGAGTAAGGACACAAACAAGGGACAAGACATACTGTCACACCTAGAATGTATGTGCATTATATAGATGAATGGTAATATGTCTTTTTAGTTTAAATTTCAAACTTTCCTTTCCTTAGCAGTGTTTCAAATTGTTTGTTGTTTAACTTTCATATTACAAAATCAACATATGGAGTCCTTGCCTTTCAATTCCTGCTGATGTCTAGAGGAAGACTATATTTGTATTAGATAAGCAAAATGGATTCCTTAAGCTAGATGTACTAATTGAGCATTGTTCCATTCTGTCATGCAAGCATCCATCTTGTTAAGCAGCATTCACACGTGGTGCCTCTGCCCATGTGTGAATGCTCTGAAGAGCAAGCTTTGAACCCCAACACACAGTAACAAATAAGAGTGTAAGAGAGATCGATGGAAACACAAGTCGGATGTGGCAGTTAGCAAAGCCAACTTCAAAGTACCCCTTTAAACCCACCCTAGATCAAAGTAGAATGAAACACCAATCCATGAAATTGAATAAGGAAAAAAAGCAGGTTGAATATTGATTAAGCTGTATGCCTGCTCAATCCTGAATATAAAAGACAGCATGAAGAGTCCATTAATACCTCCAGGCATCATTAATAGAGAAATTAAACGTGGATTGGAACAGCTAGTGTGGAAACTATTTAGTTAAGAATGGTTCAATCATGTTCATTGTCATGAAACATATTCTCTGTATGCACTGGATGGGTTCAGAAGGCTGATTAGGGAGAATTCTTAGCCTTAATTCCTTTTCTGGTTCCATTTGATGATTTATTCTCAATTAACTCCTCAAAGACTCTAATCCACTCTAAAATATGACTTTGATACACTCACTATATGAAAGATATAATCTCAAAGCATGGTAATATTAGACTTTTTATCAGACCCTGATCACCTAATACAACTGTTTGTAACTTGATATAATATGAGTAGCTCAGCCTGTAGTTCACTCACCCTGAGGAACGAGTCAAGGGCACCATTCTCCATAAACTCTGTGACAATCATGACTGGACGGCTCTTTGTGACGACGCCTTCCAGACGGATGATATTTGGGTGGTCAAATTGGCCCATGATTGATGCCTCAGACAGGAAGTCCCGCCTCTGCTTCTCCACATAGCCCGCCTTCAGGGTCTTGATGGCTACATATATCTCTCTCTTACCCGGCAGCTTCAAACGACCCTTGTACACCTCTCCAAATTCACCTAGTGGAAAAATAGAAGGAGATACAGGATGGTTTCACCATCAAGAACAAAAAAAAAAAAAAAAAAAAAAAAGGAATCAGAAAAAAAGCTTAGTAGATTAGAGATTAGGTCTATCTAACTCAATTCCTTTACCAAGCTAATTTACATCTCTTATCCCTGGGCAGAAATATTACCCTGAGTGCTATAGATCTTGATTTAGTCTATATAAAGCATGCTAAGCATCATCTAATATGGTTTTAGTAATTCCCCTTCAACATATAATGAGCAGCATGGCTCCTGTGATTCAGTAGTCACCCATCTTAAAAGCCTGCCATATTCACCTATCAAAGAATAACAGGCAAACACTATCTGGTAAATATCTGGAACACATTTGATTAATTATCACCACCTTGATGTCCAGCAGAGATACCACACCATGAAATCAACAAAAAATGGAAATCTTTAATTACTTTGTCCCCTGGTTCCTTACCCCTATCCTATCTTTGTCACTTCCTCACACCTAGCTGACTGAGTCGGCCAGTCTGCAAGAGCTATTCCAAGCCCAGCCTCATTATCAGTGATATTTCAGCCACTGTATGAACCAGCACATATGGTATCAGCATGCCCTCCCTGCTGTAAAGAAGATGTGACCTGTCTCAAGGAAAAGGACACGTTGGGGAGGTGTACAACATGTGAGGAAATATTAAGTTCGAGCTTTTTAAGACTCCAGTGTTTCCTGTTATTTATTTCAAAGCAATCAATCTATTTCATCAATTTCAACACGTGACATTTTAACAATATCTTAAAGATCATTTTGTGACATGCATAGTAAACACTACTGTGTATGTCTGCATATGTCTAGATGAAAAGGAATGATGTAAGGGAGAGTACATTAAAAAGTTTCACTATTAAGATCCAAAGGCAGGGAGCCACAGGGAATAAGCTGCAATGCTTTAGTAATTTCTAATGCTGTTAGGTCCCAGGGTAGCTGGCCTATATGCTGCTAGTGCACTTGACATTGCCCCTTGACACATTCCCACATGATATGGCTACTGAAAGGACTGGATTCTATGACCTTGGACAAGGTCCGAGCAAAACATGTTTGCATGCAAATATACATACACATATCACAATAATAAACAAGTGAAAATATACATTCACATTAAACCTGAGTACATCATGGCACTCATTGTACCTGCACCAATGACCTCCTCAATCTTGACAGTGGATACATCAATCTCCTTGGCAAATTCACGAACAGCTTCATTGGGGTCTTCATAGGTAAAGGGGTCGATGTAGATCTTCATCCCAGGAGAGCCTGAGAAGTGGGTCGGGCAGCCCAGTGGGGAGGGGCAGTTAGACATGTCGGCTCGCAAAGAGAGTTCTAGAACAATCAAAGTGTTCAGTGAACATTAAAGAAATAAAACAGTGTTTTTGGTTGATGTCTTATCTGATAGTTGATGAATGCAGCTGCACTTCAAGTCACATCCTAAATGACAAAGCATTACTTACAATCACTATGAGTTCTTAACAGTGGTGAATGATGATGACTCCATTTGCTCTATGGTCCTCCTCAGAGGCAAGTAAGAGCAGTAAAGTATGTAAATGAATATTAAAGCATATAGCACACATAATAGTATGGGTGCACCATTATAGAAACAGCCTGTTCTTCGAATAGAGCAGACAACAAAATGGTGGTTTGATGATTCAGTGTTAGGGGGGAGGAGACCAGGAAAAATGGGGGGGGGGGNGGAGGAGGAGAAATGCAGACAGTTTTGTCCTCTTTTATCCCTTACCCTAGCACTCTCTGCTCTTGATAGTGGTAGAACCAATTTCCCTGCAGCCTTTCCCATAGCAGCTCATAAAGAGATAAAACCACTGTGCTATCAACTAGCCCTTTATACTGTTGTGTGATAGGTAAGCTCAGTTCACACACTGGAGATGTCTGCAAATGGAGGACAGATTGTTTCTGGGTGGGGAGGACTGCTGAAAAAACACTTGTAAACACATTTAACACACACCGAAATAGAGAAAACATAACTCGAGCAAGCAGACGTCAAATTTTCATTTCTACACTGACACCCAGGGGCAGCCCTGTCCTCAGAGCTGTTTAGTCAAAAGCTTGGCAGCCATGATTGGAATAAACCCATCTCCATCAAGTCAATTTGTGCCTGTTCATTTGCATAAGCTACACAGAGAGCAGGAAGGATCTCAAGAGAAAGGACGAAAGGGAAAGGTCTGGTCTTGGAGGGATCAAAGTGCCTCACCTCACTCTTGACTAGAAGCTGATTCTAGTTACAAACTAATTGCCTTGACCCGTTTCTGTGTGAATGTAATTGCTGATTAGAGATTCCATGCAGATTGGATCAGCCAGCTTATAGCTTTGCATTCCATAAAGATATTTTATTTAAAATGTCACCAGGCTGTTCGCTCAACAGCAACATTTGGTCAGACTCTAAACCTCAGCATGAAACATACAGTAAGTCCATGTATGCTCACAAGCCCACATGTGCAACCACACACACATATTGAACCCATTACTTTCTAATCCACAGTCCTGAGCCCATTTTCATGTATAATTTAAAATGGAAACAGTTTGTCTCTCTCTCTCTCTCTCTCTCTCTCTCTCTCTCTCTCTTTCTCTGCGTCTGGTACAGCCCTGTTTAACTGGACTCATCGTTTTATGGCCATCAGATTAAAAATAGATTTCTGCTTTAATATTTTATAGGGCCTTGATCTGAGTGTAAGAGGCAAATGTACCCAAACGTTGGTTCTATTTTTATCCATCATATAAAACAACAACACTGTTGGGAAAAGATGTATGGCTATGGGAATGACTCGTGGGCATGTAACTCATGCAATAACTCAATACTTTTTTCAATTACATGCACATATATAAGGCATAAACAGGAAAATTGGACAAACTCATTAATTAATGAATTTCCATCTATAAATCTCAAGGAAAATCTCTTGGCTATGACTATGACACAGTTGTTAAATGGTTAAGAGTATTTTATTGACCAGCATTATAAATTGCTGCTTACTGGCACTGCATTTAACCATGTTATTTTCACCCATGTCCAGCATTTGCCCTGCTATTACTCTACACTGCTCATTTACTGAATGACTCTAATGTATCCGCAAATCAACCACATGGCACTAATGCTTACATTAATCTATTACAGGCTATTGGTACAATCACATTAACTGCCCCTGATATACAGCATTTACATTTACATACTGCCTAAAGACAAACAACACATCAGACTGAAACAGTAGCATGTTAAATGTTTATCTTTTAAGGAAAGCAAACATAATTTCTCCTAATCCCTTTTGCTTGACTATCTGTAATTAAACAATTTTACTATACCAATTATATACTTTATGTGATTTTTCATTTTGAAAAATTAACAAACACTTTCAGGACACAAGTCTCTCTTTTGGGTTTAAGATACACACTAATCTACAGTGTAGTTATGTACATGTAATGAATTGGCTTTACTTCCAAAGCAAAAATAATTATTTATGGTTTGGTGTTAGAAAAGCATTTGTCAGATTTGTCAGACACACTGGGATCATAAAGTAGATCTAAAACTCACATCGGATTAACAGTCACATTGGTATAGACAGGAAAATGCTAGCTTGGGTTTATCCAGCATGAAAGGCCTTCTGCAAGCCTTTTGCGAAAAATATAATTCTGACCAGCTTGACTTATAATGTTTAGAATGATGAGGAGTAGTATTATGACAGACAAATGTGAAAATTAAAATAAAGCTGCTTGGGAGTTATGCTTGTGCTTTAGTCCACACACTGTTTGGTTTTCTATAGCTTGTTCTCTGAAAATGGCAGCAATTATTTTTCTCTAACATGTATGGCGTGACATGAAAAAAGATAATTGAAGTATAAACATATTTGGCATCTAACCATAAGAATTTATTAAATGGACTTCTAATCCCATTCTCAGTCATTGTGAACACCAGATGCTGAAGCACAAATAACAGCTGAAGCTACAGAAGCAACAAACGGCTTGAATGGTAGTAATTTAAAGATGTGCAGAGAATCGTCACGGAATACAGTAGACATATAGTGCTTAGAAATGTCTCTCTGTTAATTAATTGATGTTGACAGGTTGTTCATGTGTGGCGAATATTAAAAGAAACTGAATACTGCAAACATTCTGCCACACTATTGTAACTGAATTTATAGTGGGAATAGCATCCATACTGATGGCTGGCACTTTAGGCTGGAGATAAACCAATCAATGGAGACATCACCTGACGTGTGCAACAACAGCTGGGACAGTAGGCAGAAAGCTGGCAACACATTTCTGAAATTTCACCCAAAACAATTGTCTGAGACATGCTGTTTCATTGTTGAGCTGAATACTGTAATTACAAAACTGTCAGTCATATATTGAGAGAATAGAAAGAAAACAATGTATCATGGGACGGGGATTACTTCATGAGTGTAGGTGGTGTGAAGGTTGAAGGAATAAACCTATGAATAGGATCCCTTATCAGTGTTTTATTTCCTCTCCACTTTAAATTGCTTGTTTGACAATTGGGACTGCAAGCGTCTCTCATCTTTTGTTTATTTTCCAGACTTACGTTAATTGCATTTGGTTTTCCCAAAGATAGCTTGTGACAAAACTGACTCTACTGTGATTGGCCACAGAAAAAAGGAAGCCATTTTCTTCTGCCCACAGCAGTTTTAATGAGCCCCCGCCTGCCACTGTTACAGCCGTGACACAAAGTAACTGTGTTGAAACGCTTTGCTGTGTCAGACTCAACAAAACTCTATCCCCTCGAGTGAGACCCTTTTCAGACTGCTGGGTTGGCAGTACATAGGGCTTTCATTTAACCTACAAAACTCATACACACCCTTTAGTGTGTATGTGTGGATGTGTGTGTCTATTAGTCTGAGGTTATGTGTGTGTCCCTTAAGGCTACTTCCCCTCATCAGTCAGTGGAAGGGGAGTGCTAAAAACATGACTCAATCACAGCCCTCCTCCAGGCCTGAGAGATGAGTGTCAGGCAGTATCACTGAGCAAAGGAGGCAAAATGTCATTTACATCCATGGAAGTCTGCTACCAAAAGTGTTCTGTTTTTTCCCTAACGCCTTCAAGGGTGTAGGTTTGCTTTCGAAGCGAGGGTACTGATACTGCCACAGCTAAATGGAATGGAGCCATTGTTTTTAGTTATAGTTGTGTTTAACAAGTCCACCTGTCTGCTATGGTGTTATAATGGTAATAAACATAAATATGAATGCTTTGTCCATTTCTTTGTCAATTTAGCCAGCTTAATCACAAAAGCATGCATTTAAATTAATTTTTTTTCAAAAAATATAGAGTAGAGATGGTGCTCGAGGGTGTGTTAATGAGATGATTAAGATACCCTGTACTGGCCTGACAGAAAAAAACTCAGGCTGAAAATGTTCCCCACACAATGAAATCCATCTATGCATAGTTTACTCCACATTTTTACCTTAAATGCAGCACAAACAAAAATGTTTAAATGGTGCATGTACATGTATATAGGGATAAAACCAGTGTGTGGCGGGTCGGATGGTGGTTTGTGCTCCTATCCCCCAGTGGAACCAGATAAACATTTGTTCCTACTACTACAAGGAACACTTTTTAAAAATTTTTTTATTAAGACTCACCTCTTCCTGTGCTGTAATGCTGCAGCTTGTCGCTGTACACCGCCTCCTTGGAGTATGCCCTTTTCCTGAGGGAGGAATAAATATTGAGAAAGACACAGAGACAGAAAGAGTAAGATGACATGATGAAAGAAAGTGTAAACGAGGCCTTATTACTGTTCATTTCTGTATGGCCTGAAAATTATGTGGCTGAAATTGAATCAGTTGCAGAGAGTTAGTAATGGCAAATGAAGTTTATGAAAATGAGCTGATTTTTAATTAGACCTTGATAGGATCGTTCTGCTTTTCATCTGTCTCCTCTGCAGCATCAAAAGAGCCTAGCCTGTTTAATGAACACTTATTCAAAGTTGCAACCATCACTGCGGCAAATTCAGCTTTCATATATGTAAACAGGAAGAAGATGGGAATGTGACAACGTGGAAAAACTGGTGGGAAATCAAATTGGCTTGTCTAAGTACATTAGTGGGTAAATTGGGAGCCTTGAAGTTTGTCAACACAGAGCTTACAGAGCTTCCCTTCCCACCACATCTACTGCTGCCACTACATACTGATATGTGTGAAGAGCTTAAATATATTTCAAAAACCTGACAACAGGAAGTGGCTAGTATTGGAGATTAATGTTGCTAAGACAAAAGAACTAATCATATGCACCAAACTAGACTTTAAAACGGAGCCAGTTCTTATTGATGGGAAACAGGTTAAAACAATTTAAAGTTTTAAATATCTTGGGACATATCTTGACTGCTGACTTAGCTTTTCTGAAAACACAGAGTATATTGTAAAGAAATGCTCACAACGACTCCATCTCCTCAGGAGACTTAGTAGTCTTGGAGTGCGACGGAAGATCCTAGAAACTGTCTATAAAAGCCTGATTGAGAGTGTTCTAACTTCTCACCTCCCAGCCTAGTACGGTCACCTAAGCTGCCAACTAAAAGCTAAGCTCTCCAGAACTGTCCTATTAGCAGGCAAAGTAGTGGGTAGGCCACAGGTGTCCATGGCTGACCTCTATACCAATAGGATGATGAATAAAGCTAGGAACATCCTGAAAGACAGCTCCCATCCTTTATTCAATCAGTGTGAAGTCTTGAAATCTGGGAGGCGCTACAGAGTACCACTGGCAGCCAAAAAGGTTTTCAAGAGCTCTTTTATTCCAACTGCCATATTCTTAACTTTGCAAAATGACCACTTATACTTGCTCCATTGATTGGAATTTGTAATTTTTTAAAATTCTATTTTTATTATTATTCTCTCTCTTTTCTTGTCTCTGTCATATGGATTTTAACTATGTATGAAGTATGCTTGTTCTGATTTTTAACGGTGTGCCGAAGACAAATTTTCTATAGGTTCACCTTTTTAACGGTGTACCGAAGACAAATTCACCTATGGTGGATAAAGCTGTATTCTATTCTATTAGTGAAGATATATGGTGAGGAAAGCAACTCAGTCATAGCACTGGGGAAAAAAAATTGGCCAGACTTCTTACTAAATGCTTTTTGAAAAACAAAATTGGGGGAGGGACCTTGTTGGCAAGCTGGAAAGCATGTCAGCATGGTCTTCAAGAGACAGAGAAAGTAACTGGTGGTTACCTGCTGCACACAATGGAGATAGCAACAAGGGAAACGATGAAGACCACTCCTGCTGCTGCCGAACCTGCAATCAGCGGAAGCTGCTCCCTCAGCTCTGACTTGAAGTCATCTGTGTAGCACAGAGATACACAAACAGCGAAAAATTGTTCAGGTAAGGCCAACGAAGCATGATTGTGTAATATTTAGAACTGTTTGTGTGTCTGTGTGTTGGGGGAAAGAGAGAGAGAGAGAGAGAGAGAGAGAGAAGACGAAGAACAGGCATAGCATAGTAGTTAGACTGGGTGTACTGATGGATAAAGAATACATATAGATCTGTCTCTCCTGGTGCTAAGTGAAATCCTATGAGCTTTAGCAAGACTGACTGACAGGCTGTGCTTGATAAACCATGTGTGTGTGTGTGTGTGAGAGAGAGAGAGAGAGAGAGAGAGAGAGAGAGAGAGAGAGAGACCTAAAGCTGTCTGTGAGAGAGTGACAGGAGGGTGGAGGCAGGGTTCCTCAGCCTTCTCTGTCACCATACCTGTCAGAAACAAGCACTCAAGAAAGTGCACCTTGGAATGTTGTCTTAGAGGTGTTGAAAAGGAAGTCATACACTGCCAATCAAACTTGCAGCCCAAACATGTCATATATAGCCAGAAAAGGGTTGCTGGCAGTTCAGAGGACAGGCTGTCTAACCATACTACACAGCAGAATCCTCATTCGTCTGTTCTGTGCACCTATCCTCCCTCGACTTTGGCACCAGCAAACACTGTATTTAAAGCAATGCACAATTTAGCATGCTGCAGGCAAATCAGCAGCTTCTAAATCCAATCCCCTGTGTAGAATGGGGCTATCGGATTAAAGTGATAAAGCGAGAACTAATGCATCTTCAGAGCTTTGCGAGAGTTGGAATATATGTGGGAAACTCAATGTGACAGGAATTGCTCATTCTTTTAACTTGCACATTGATAAAATATGTTTCAAGAAAACAGCATGAATGATGTTCTGGCTTCTCAAGTGGCTGGGCTTCCTGTTCTCTTTTGATGCACGTTAGGTGTGAGAGATCCAGATAAATCTTCCCTTCACCCATAGGAGAATGGTGATTTTCCCTGACAGTCAGAAATCACACAGATATCAGTCCCATAGGCTCTCATTACAATCATTTACCTTTTGACACCTCAGTCTATTAGATAACTGGAGAGCAGTGACATCAGGCACCTTACTGATGGGCCGATCACCTGTTTTTCATCACACCTGTCAATCAAATCCTTCTGTCTGCATTGTGTGTGTGTGTGTGTGTGTATGTTTGTGTCTGTAGTGGTGGTGGAAAGACCCCTTGTGGGGGTGTATGAAAACGTGCTGACAGGAAGACAAAAGGGATTACAAATGTTGAGAACAGACATGAAGGAAGTCAGTGGTTGGGTGGTGAGGCAGTGGCTTCATGTGACAGTGGAGTGGGGTGACAGCATGAGCAGATATCAGTAGAGGGGGGAGGGGGAGGGGTGGTGCCATNACAGTGGAGTGGGGTGACAGCATGAGCAGATATCAGTAGAGGGGGGAGGGGGAGGGGTGGTGCCATGGGTGTGATGTCAGCAGTTCACCAGTGTCTCCTGCTAACTGCCTTGACGAATGTCGTGTTATGGCAGCTAGCCAAGGGATGAACCGCAAACAGTGTGTGTGTGTGTGTGTGTGTGATGTGTGTGAGTGTGTGGGTATGTGTGTGCAGGCACGGGATGCATGTGTGTGTGTGTGAGGGAAAGGACTATCCCACATCTGCTCTGTACAGGTAAATAGCCACAATGATCACCTTCATCATCATTACTATCCTTCCCATCTTCCCGTCCCTCAAGATCGTTACGGACTCACTCATCATTATCATCTTCATTAGTGCTGTACAATGTGGAAATGTCACTCTCTTGTCTTTGATTCAAGATGAACTATGCCCACAAGAGCGGAGAAGGTTAGCAGTCTAACACGATACAATGGAGCAGGAATCTGGCAAATATTGTAAATGTTACACATATTCAGTCAAATGTTGTATCCATGCAGACTGAATCACTGAATGGATTCCCCCCCNCACACACACACACACACACGGTTACACATTCTAACCTTGCCAGAGTAGCAGGTGTTGCAGCCCCTCATCAGCCCCTTCCCTCTCCACCCTTCCAACCCCCCCATGGCAAAAAATTAATCACATCAACTACTAATCACAGCTATGCATTCTGGGATGGCTCTCCAGCAACAGAAGGACCGGGTGAAAAACCAATTAGCTAAGCATTTTGGATCAAGCGCAGTTAGTTGCACAAACAAAAGACACTCAGCATTCTACATAAAGCGCTCACACACTCAAACAAAATTAATTTAGCTGTAGGAAAAGAAGTGCAATCAACATTACTGTTCCCCTCTATCATACTGACTAATAATAACGCAACCACAAAAAAATACAAAATAAGACAAGAGTGTTAGAGAGTTTGTGTATGTGTGTGTGTGTGTGAGGAAGAGAGACAGAGGGAGAGAGAGAGAGAGAGAGAGAGAGAGAGAGAGCTATTTCTTCTGGCTCGGTGATCCTTACCATCTGTGAGGGTTTGGAAGCACATCTTGCTGCTGTATTTGCCAAAGCCAGCCACGGTCCTCGCCCGCACCTGTACCACGTAGACAGTGCCCGGCCTGAGGCCCTCAACACGTGCAGTGTTAGTTTGGCTCCGCAGAATGGTGGAGTTAATCTCTGCATGGTCCTGATGGGAGCAAAGGGATCAGGTTAGGGACGGCATGAAACTATGCAGAGAAGGTGTGTCATAAGGTGTTAAATGATAAAGGAAAACTGTGGTGCAACAAGACCCAGCAGGAGACAGCAAACAAGCTTATCGACAGGAAATAGTGGAGGAGAGTGGAGGAAGTTTATTTTAGTTGGTTCAAACCACAGACACAGGGAATATGGTGTACTTCTCATAAAGCATACTGACAAAGAATAGTTGAAAATAGCAGATAAATAGGAGGAAAAGAGAGAATGGGATAGTTGAGTGTGGAAAGACTGTGTTCGCTCTATTCTGTGACTGCCATTTAAAGGGCAACAGCACTAATGTTTTAGTTTTTAGTTTTTAAAAAGCTTTCAGCCAGTTATAATGTCATACACAACAGTGCAGCAGGCACACACATATTAAAATACATTCACACCACCCACAAAAACATACCATATCTCTCATTCATGTGTTAACACATACACAGTATGGTAATTAAAGGCAATAATTTCTTGCAAATTACTCAGAGCAATATTCAGACTAGTAACAGAATATCATTGCATATTTGTCTCTTCAGATATGCTCCATGAGGTACTTTAATTACTGCAAGCAGTTTGAACATTACATCCTCTTGTTGTGTTGTCTGAAGTACACAGGTTCGTTTAAATATGACAACAGGACAACTCCAAACACAGAAAACATTTTATTTTTTAATTATAGAAGTAAAAAAAGCATTTGTGCAATCCATTTTAGATGTTGCATTCTAGTTATTTCTTCTCTTTTATACATTCTTTATAGATTATAGGGGAAATAATTTGCAAAAATTCCAAGTGTGTGTGTGTGTGTGTGTGTGTGTGTGTGTGCGTGTTTGTACTTGCATAAAAGTGGATGTATGGATTTGATGATACATTTATGGGTGCATGTTCATCATATCAATATGAGATTTGAATCGTTGGTCCTTCTGGGCAGTCAGTCTGCTGCAGCAGAGTATTGGGGTTGCTGGAGCTACAGTATCTGCTATGGGGGATCAGTAATTACTTAGGGCTGCCACCTTCACGCAACCCAGACTGAATATGACAGCCAGAAAATAAGACTGCAGCTACACTACACCCACCGCTGCAGGCTGCTGATAGCTAGATGCAGACATGGAGAGGAAGGGTGGGGGCAGATGAAAGTGAAGGAGCAAATTCCTTGTGTCAGTAAAATAGTGTAAACAGAGGAAGGCTGTTTTCTAAGACTGGTAAACATACTGTGTATTTCTTAATGCTGGACTACATCTTAAAATACTTGTATGAGAGAAAATACGAGACACACAAGGAGGAAGGGAGGGAGGGAGGAGGAGGAGGATGGAAGATGATGGCAGGAAGCGATAAGAAACTCGAGGCAGCGGCAGCCCACACTGAAATCATTATCCAATCTGATTGGTGTAATTGAATCATTCCAGTTGCTCTGTCATTGAGCAGATGAGGTAAACACAGCTATGAAATCTGGCCCCCCACATAATGATGTGTGCAATCACATTAGCTCTTATTGGACACTCTGGGTCTGATGAAGACAAATGTTTGCTGGGCTTGGGATGGGAGAGCATCGAACCAATGGGCTTTCATTCTATCATTGAGAGGAAAGAGGGGCTTTTAAATGGAATCCAGGAAGTAAACTGGTTGAGGGAGTTTAATCATTTCACAGACCTTTTTATCCATCAGATCACACTTTCTGTAATCTCGCCAATATGCTGCATGCGAATAGTCTAGAATTGAGAAACTTCACTTCAAACCAGCTCTTCAGACGTTAAAAACACATGAAGTCCCTGAAAGTAAAGGAATCATAGACCACCATTTACACTGCAGATCTTAATCCTGATGCCTGATTCTGATTTTTACTTTTGTCTATATCTGAGTTTTTGAGAGCCTATTTATATCTTCTTTTTTTAAGTGGCACATATGTGATACCAGTTTACAGGTTTTGACCTAAAACAACCTGCATATGCAAAGAAAGTTTGAGAAAGTTTACGACAATGACGTAAGCAAAACATGGCAGCAGGCACAAAAGAGACAGACATAAGTATACAAACTAGTACTTTTCAGTACATTTATAAAATCTGTAACATCTTAATTATATTTCAAGGCAGAGAAGAAAGATTTAGAGCGTGTGTTAGATGTGTTGGGCATGTGCAACAATGATTAATGCTATGTCATTCATAACATTTTATGAGTGAGAGTTGTAATGGTAGTGGAGTTCCAATTTGGGCATTAAGATGACAGACACATGTAAATGAATATGGCTCAAAATGAAAACCTGATAATGTCTGATTTCATGTGCTTTTTTACTGTTTACACATTACACATACCCGATTTGTTCCACATGTGAGCAAAACACTGGATCAGACTCCGATTCATCTGATAAAACGTGGTTTAAGTCTATGTCGACAACTGGGCGTTAGGATTGGCCTTCTCCTGCTGCCAGTCATTATCTGTTTCTCAGGACCACACTCCCATCCGCTGAGTCTGAGTGGAGGACATGTGAGCCGACAGATGGCAAAACGCCAATGGGGGAATCATCCCTTGAGTGAGCACCAACCAGGAATGGCCCTTTCATGCTGCCAGTCAAATGGGGTTTATGTGACACACACAGATACACACACCCACATCTGTTGCTTAAAAATGAAGTGGCAGGTGGCACTGCAGTAGATTTGGGATAGCCAATAAAAGGCCATGCCAGGAGGGACTTCCAGCCATGACAGGTCCTCTCCTGCTGCCAGTCAAATGGGGATTAGGAGGACCACACCCTAACTGGCTAAATAAAGACAGGGTGTCAGGTGGGGTGCCGATGGGAGAGCAGCCAATCAAAAGCTACGCCAGGAGTGACAGACAGGAAACACTATAGGGAGTTTGGTCCCTGCAGTATTCAGTTAACTCACTGAGATAAGGGAATTACCGACACAAACTTAATAAAATATCTCTTACAGATTTTTGCCCGAAGACTCTTTTCCCCATGTTTTGTATGATAATGAAGCAAAGGTCATCAATGAATTTATACCACATCACCACCTTTCACATGAGAGGAACCTGAGCCAAATAAAACTCTCCTTTGCCTTTTATAAAGAAGCTGAGCTTGGTATGCATGTTTTGTGTGTATATGTGTGTGTGTATCTCTGTGTGTTTGTCTGTGTTTCAGAAATGCCAACCACCACAAATGGACAGCATGGCCACCTGGCACAAAGACAGATATGGTGGGATACCATGTGTCCTCTTCACAGGCTCACACACAATACATGCATGCAAACATGGAAAGACACACACACACACACACACACACACACAAGGAAGAATATTCTAATATTATGCTTGTAAAGTTGTAAATTGGAAATGAAACTCTCTCTTTAATGTCCCTGATTCAAATGCATTGCCTAAGTTTAAAAAAAGAAAAAACAGGCAAAAAAAAGTAATGAAAAACTAATCATATCACTATAATCCATTAATTGTGATTCTGCTAAGAACACACAAATGAACAACAAAGAGGTGAGATCAAGAAAATCAAGAATAAAAAAAAACATAGCCAAATCTGCCGAAAAAATTATTTGCTTCCACTCCTTTCACTTTATTTTCCCTGTCATTTAGACGACTCTTTGTATGTATTCCATTCATCTGGAAACTAACAAGGAGGCTCCAGTGAGTGGGGTGGGAGACAAACAAAGAGAAAGAGTGAGAGAGAGAGNGAGAGAGAGAGAGAGAGAGAGAGAGAGAGAGCACTTCTGAAAAAGAAAATATGAATACCCTAGCTAGGGGACTAAGGGAGGTTGATGAAAGTCCTGCTTTTCACCTGGTTCTATTAAATATCTAAACCCGTCTGTACAACAGCTGAAGTGTTTGGTCTAGTCTGAGGGCTGGCAGGAGGAAAAGAAAAGAATAGTTCATACTTTTCTGTTGTCTTCTATTCTAAGGAATTACTAATTGTATGTGGAGCAGAAGGGACCAAAAGTGCAGATGGTGAAATGGTGAATATGCTGCACATCCTGGTGACATAATGCATGTCAGTGTAGAATGTTTACACCAGAACTATTGCAGACCATCCACCACACACATACACACACATGCTTCACTGACACTGTGTCACACACACACTTCTCTCTGACACAACACACAGCGCCATCAGTAATCAGAGTCAGTGGCTGCTCTACTCCAGCCTTAATGGAGGGCTTGACCTCCGCAATGCTGACTTATTTCCACCTGCCCCAAACTTTCAGGCAACCAGAGGAACAGGGCGTGAGAATAAGAGAGAGAATGAGAGCTTGAGTTTCTACTTTTTCTCAGTAAACCTTTCATTTGTTTCTTCTTGCTTCCCAATTTACAGGGTCCCAGGACCATTTAATCTGTAATGAGAAAGTGCGTTAGAGACGAGAATGACGCCTGTTAAGCGAATAGCCTTCAGCACTCAATATCATTTTCAGGTGAACCTGTCAAAATGTGTACCTTTTGAGTCATTACCTTCCTCTTCTTTCATGTGAATACTGTCCAGAGTAGATGGACACACTGGGATGTGGAGAGTCAAACTTTCTGATTCTAATTAAGTGTGTTTGGGGTTTTAGGGCAACATTCTTGACATGTTTTTCTGGTACATGTTTGAGGTAAAATGTTCCACTAGGCACTTTCCCCATGTCCACAATTTTAATATCAAGGTAGGTTACTACTTCACTTTAAATTTAAAATCAAAATTTGATATTAGAATCTGGAATTTCTGTTAGAATTATTCATTCACTTGCATTCACTTGTGATTTTCTGGTTCTCACACATATTATAGTACTTTATTATAGTAGCACATAGTAGCAGGTTCACTTTAATATGAGCTGTTATGTAAAATTGAACAGATGCAATGCTTGATTGTTACAGACTATTAGCATGATGTATTACTTATCTATTCTAATGGTGAAGCTCATTCTGCTATAAACAAATCTGTAGATGTGTATAACTCCAGGACGTATGACAGATCAATCCTGTAAGTTCAGCCTTGAAATTCTTAGTCAAAACAATGAAACATTATATCAGACACTGCAGGTGCTAATGTCTGACTTTTCTATTTATTATGTTTTCCAAGTATTGATAATTGGCGTAAACTGGACATGTGTGAGGTTTGTGGATCAAACAGGCCTGGACAAAATTTGTCTTGTTTTTATAAGTTTATGTTTTCTTGATACCAGGTAATTCATCCACAACAAAGAATGAACAAGGGTGGTGGGCACAGGGCTTTGCATCCATAACCCTCCTGCTATGAAGCAACATAGCCTATCGCTGGATAAATATGCCTTTTTTTCACTGAGATTGGTACATTACTTTTAAAGAAATTGACAAAAATCTAAACAAAACAACAAAAAACCCTACCCTAGAATGTTAACAATTCATTCAATCTGGATCTGATGGATCTACCCCTGTATCCAAACCAAAATTTTCTGGGCCATGGCCCACACTTACACTAAAGTTTTGTCAAAATTGGTTCAGAGCACAATCCTTCTTAAAAACAAACAAATCAACCAACCAACCAGCGGATGCAGGTGAAGGTAATCAGGCTGAGTACTTGTTATCCATCACATTCTCTCCATGTTTCCTGTCATTGGCGCTGTGAGCTGTCAGAAAAGGCAAAGATGCCACAAAAATAATCCCGACACTTAATCTTGCAACATTTTATCAGATAGGAATGAACTGCAAAAATAAGAGTGTAGAAAGAGAATTTTCTAATTACCCTGAGGTATTACTCAACATAAAGTGTGATGGTGCCATGCTGCTGCAGAAGCTGCCGCTGTGTGTGTACGGGAGGCTTCCTCTGAGATGGAATGTACTGCGAGACAGCTCTCTGCTGTGCTAAGGACTAGCTGACTGTGCCAGGCACGCTGAGACAATCAACTCCACAACCACAACAGTGTGACCGCTCAAAGATTAATGCCAGTATTGCTGAGATGCATAAAAAACAAGGCGAGGAAAAGAAGGCCATTTTCATTTAAAAGAGGCAAGTTTTTTACGATTGTATTGTCCAGTCTATAAGTTTACAGTGGTGCGGGTAAATTCAACAGTGTACAGGAGAGTGTGTTGTAGATATTGGGAGACACATTCATCCATAATTACATTTTATGGCTAAAAGGCCACCTGATAACTTTTTGGCTGCAAGGAACCTCCCAATTTTCTGGAACTCAAAACCAGTCAGAGAATCAATGGAGAGCTGGTAAGGCTGGCCTCAATGGAATGCAACACAATTCCCTCCTTCCCCCAAACACAACTCACAGTAACCTCAGCCTGATGTGTCTGACGCTGACAATTTATGTAGATATTTTGTCACTCTGTTGCATGTGTAAAATGTGTAAAACGAGCTGTAAATTTTATGTGCAAATGTAAATTTCCCACATGGCATATACTTATATTTTTTGCCAGATTGGTGCACATTCTAATCAGAAAGACAAACATATATCTTTAGTGACAATATTGCTGAAATGGCTGGTAGTACTGTCTGTTTTAGAGCATATAAAAGGTCTTGTCAGGTCCAAAACATGGTGTATCAGATGCTCACCTCATCTCTACATCCCACTGTGTCACCAAGCAGTCACTCTGACTCATTTTCTTATCTTATACAAATAAAATGTCATGCTTCCGCACTTTCTAGATAGATAGAAACACACAGGTACAGGAAGATAATGATAGCACATTAAGACAAAGTTAGAACAGTGGAGAGTGCAACCTCTGTGTCACCTGAATCACCCCAATGCAATTAGCAATCTTGTCCTTGTTAATTCATTAATTTGTGATTATGCCGCACTCATCTATTTGTGTGAGGACACGCTATATAAACATCAATAGGATTAGGTTTCATTGATATTCATGAGCTAATGGGAGGCTGCATAAATGTTATTTACACGATTTTAAGCTGTCTGGCAGATAAGGTTTCTCAGGGCCATGGCAATTGGATTCAATTTCATGACCTGTGCAATGTCAGAGGGGGAAACAGGGAGAAGTGTCTCTGTGATTGGTTAAACAGAGCTCCCATAATTTAAAAACAGAACTTTTTTTTTCTAACAGAAAATGCAAAATGCAACAAACACTATTCTAAGTCAGAGATGTGAATATTGATCCCTGAACTTCAGCCAAAATGACTTTGTGTGAAATAAAGAAAAGAAAAATGAAAAAAAAAAAAAACATTTCTAAAGTTAAACTCAATTGATTTTTATCTTTTATTTGCAGAGCAGAACATGGGTTAAGTTACACAATGTCTCACAAAAGTCTTAGGTTAAGATGACAAAGACATGGGGAAAGTGGCTGCCTAATAGCAGCCTTGCTATACCTATCGATCAGCTTTAGGAGGACAAGCAAGGGTCCAAACAAAAAGCTTGACACTCAGATCTCTCAGTATAATTTTGTCTAAAGCCTTGGGAAAAGCCTACAGGTCAATACTGAAGCAGCACAGACCCTGTGGGGTAGGGCTGGTGGTTTAATAAAGCAGCCATATTGTGTGTGAGCAGACGGGTCGATGTGACTCCCTCTAGAAGACGCAATACATTTTCACAGCGGGACGGGTTGCTGCACTGTGCAGAGTGGGCCTGGAGCAGGGGTCAACCTATTCACTCCACCAGCAGAAGAATCCAAAGAACAGTGGGAGAGACAAAGTGAACAGTGGGAGAGATGGAGTGAACATGCTGAAAGAACATATTATCAACCCAGGGGACTATGCTCACAAATATCTAAGAGAGGTTTGATTTTTTGCAGCATTACATGCAGTATGCATGTGCAAAGTCACACCTTGTACTCAAAAGAGCTGGAGATATTGCAAGAAATCCAGTCAAACATCTATTCACAACCAAATGTACACATATAGCCATGCATGCATGTTCACATGTGTAGACGTAGACACGTAGACACACACACACACACACACACACACACACACACAGCTTACCTTCTCATAGTAGCGCAGCTCATAGTCCAGGATGATGCCATTGGGCTGTTCTGGTTGTGGCCATGACAATGTGAAGCTATTCATGGTGGAGCTGATCTGGTGCATGATGGGAACTATGGAGGGGGCTGGGTAAAGAAAGAAGAAAACAAAATCATCCACAACTATTTCTAAGATATACGAAGATCTTCTCTTTCCGATAGGAAAATCATTAATGTCATCAAAAGGCAGTATAACAGTCTCTTTCTGCTATAATATGATACTGTTGAAGGATCAAACATGGTACAGAAAACTGCAGCCATTAACATTTTTCTTTATTAAGTATTCATGTAGTCATTGTGTGAGAGACTTGATTGGTTAGTACAGACTGTAAGAATTCCATGCAGCCTCAATTTCAACAATTAACAGGAGAGATGAGAAAACACTGTATACCAAACTGACTAACTGGCTATCAGTACTCTGCACACGGTCCAGTTTTAAATAATACAACTGCCACTGTCACATGAGGACGGACTGTAATATTCTTAGGACATATTGTGTCCAATAATTAATACAGCTCCAAAGCTTCAAAAATTAAAGTTCTTTTTCTTTCCTGCAGCAGTCTTAGAACTGTCCATTGCCACCATATGTTGCTCCATGACTTCACTGTTGCATGGGCAGCATTTTGAATTTACAGTTAAGATTTAGAGCTATGCTGACATGATGTACCAGATAATCATGGCATTTGCGGTTTTTGAAAAATTTGACCATTGCAGGAAACGGAAATATATGGTAAGTAAAAATATAACTGCTTCAGTAGCGTAAATTGGGTTACATTAGGAAATTATCACTTTTGGCAGTCATGTAAAGCTTAATCGTTGCAAAATGGACCGTGTCACTTGATTAACACTTTTAATTTGGTGCATTTTATTACTGATTTAAATGCAAAAGATGTCATGGGGCCATGAAATTGCCACACAGGCATAGGAGCCAAAATTCTGCTTAAAAAAAAAACAAAACAAAAAAAAAAGAATAAATAAAAAAATAAAAAGCTCATTGCATTGTATCTGTATCAAAAAATACCTCAATCATATGAACTCCATGGTAAATGTTCATCAAAGTCAGAACCTTTGGAACTGAATTTGATCTGCTTTTGTGATCTTTTTGTGTGCAGTTGAACAGTCTATTCTTCATCCTTCAGCCCCAGTACACCTGAACATTAACCCAGACGCTCTGCAATTTCCTGCTCATCCCATCACTTTTGTCCTCAACACTGTCAACCCTCCATCATCCCTGTTCCTCGTCGCTCATCACATGCTGCTTGGAGATTGCAGATTATTGGACAGAAGGAACACATCATCCGTGATAAACCCTTGTGCATGTGTGTGTGTGTGTGTGTGTGTGTGTGTGTGTGTGTGTGTAGGTAATTATGGAGTTGAAGGACAGGATTTCACATCTTTAATCTTCAGTTAAAAGGTCAAAAATATTACCAAGATAAAACCAACTATGTCTGCCTGTCTTTACTTTAGGTATTTTAAAAGCATATAGATCACAAAAATAGGAAATTAACACATGCTTCTCAAAAATGTATGGCTTTGTTGACCTCAACCCAAATCACTGCAGCATTTAATGAGCCCGAACCCAATTACAACCCTACTTTTTGCCATTCTTTCAATTAAGGTTAATAGATACTGTGAATTTGTGGCTGTTCATGTGATGTTATAATCCTTAGTGTTTATACACAGTGCTGGAAAGGAATCTCCAATTGGCTCTCAGCCTGTTTGCTACTAGTCATTGCTCCACCTGGTCTCCATTCACCATCCTAGTCCCCACTTTTCTGAAAAAAACCTTTCAATAAGCAAGAAATGTCAACCTCGCTCACATAAGTAATCTTTTTTTTTTTCTTTTTTTAGATCTCCTTTTGTTATTCTACTTTGTTTCGTTTTGGTCCCAGGAATTCTGTGAAAGTTTTTGAGGAAAGAATGCTCATGCAGTGGGCTGCTTATCCCCATGCATTTGGCTGGATTCCGTTCTGTCTGTCTGTCTTTTCTCTCTCTCTCTCTCTCTCTCTCTCTCTCTCTCTCTCTCTCTCTCAACCTAGACAGAGTGTGTGAGTGTGAGGGCTAAGCTTCACCTCGCTGCACTTCAGCCTCTCTGCCTCTCAGGGTGGTTCATGCTCCACTGACCAGGGCTGGGCTGCATTATCAATTACTGGCCACAGGCACACACTGTTCCTGACAGACCCAAGGGAGGGGTGCTTCACACAGAAATTCCTCCAGCAGAAAAAGGGGCTGAGTAGAAGAGGTATTTCCACAGCTCCAGACCTGAGTGCTGGTCCCAATTTAATTAATGCATTCAGCTACGACAGACAAGCCCATCATCCATTTTCAGATAAATTATCGCATGCAAGTTTAACGCATATTAGGTTGCTAATGTTTCAGTTAAACAGGTATACATCCTAGGATGATGTCGAAATATCTGATTTCAAACTCATATGATTAATAGTATTTTTTGATCAATCGTGATATCCATATTTAAAAAAAAACATATAGAGATTGATTGATTAATTCTGAACCTAAGCGCTGGTTTTATTTTTCAACATGTTTTCCTTTCAACTTAACACACATATGCAAACATTACTGGAGGGATTTTATCTTCATAAAACTACTTTTTTTTTTTTTTNTTTTTTTTTTTTTGTGCCAAAAATACTCAATGGGACTTCATCCTCTCAGAGGTGACAGTCTGAGGGGTGCAAATTGGGTGAGAAGGGTGGGTGCTAAACTAGTTTAAAGCCACACTCATGAGTAGCAGCCATTGTGAAAATTATGCGTGTGCAGGCTAATAGTCCTGATGAATGTCCCTTGTTCAGTTTCCAATTTTGTTTCAACTTAATTTTTTTTTTATCAAAGTTTGATCAGGATTCCACAATAATATGCTCCAGTAATCATCTGGTTCTTTTGAACATGATCTACTGCTACTCGCAGCATAAGAAAGAGGCCATAAATCTTTCAGCTGACGGAAACTTCTTGGGTATCTTTGGTAGAGGGATAAAACATGTTTCCACTGTTTTGAGTATTGGTTTGAAGGTTGGAAGTGATGCACCTGGGTCTCACCCATAGCCACAAACCATTTTTACTGAGTAGTGGCTGTGGAAATACCTCTTCTACATATGAACTTATCTGGATCAGCTTCAGAAATATAAAACTGTTTGCAGGCCATGTTGTCCCTGGTGTGAATATCCCAAGGCTGAATTCTTTTTCACCTTTTTTCATTCTTTTTTTATCTTCTAAAAATGGCATGAACCTTCTCATACAAGATGCTTAGTGTATTGGCAATATTGCTTTCAGTTAATTGGTCAGCCATCACTATCTTATGGATTGTCTGGATAATTTCTGATGAAAAGACTTGCAGGATAGGGGATATGCTCATCTATCATCTTTTTACAGCATAGGAAGAAGTATCACTCCCAGTGTTGCGGTCATGTCGTCAAGATGACCTCTGGTGTTACGCTTTTCTACTCAAGTTCACTGTATATGTGCCTTATATGTCCATCCTGTACAAGTCAGATCCATACTTCTGGTACTTGTAAGGTATAATTGGTTCAGTTAAACAAATGCAGACGGGCAAAAACACAAATCTTATCAGTCAGACCTCATATTAAATACTAACACAAATGTACAAGAAAATGATATGAAATTTCTTTCTGATTACATGATACTGATATAACTGATAACCGATACTGGTCAATTGATACTGTATACTGGCTGGGCTGTTATCTGGCTATAAACATATATTCTATACTCAGAACAATCTTTAAGGCTAAAGACCTCCTGAATAAAAAAAGTCTAGATAGTGACCATGTTTTGGGAGGAAAAGTGGTAGGAGAGAGGTAAGGAACATGTGCACATATAAAATGCGTTTGTGTCCTAGTAGCCTATGTGTGAAGAGCCTGTCAGAGACAATGTGTTGTGCCTGTATGAGGGCTAGGTTCAGCCCAATGAAGCACCACTATCCCCTCCAACCACATCCCCCACTGTCACCTGGGACAATCATGCTGACAGTGATTGGTGGCTGTGCCCTGCACTCCTCTCTCCTCCCTCTATTCCTCCCTCCCATGCTCCTGTGTTCCACTTTTATCTGGCCCCACTCGCTGCCCCTGGCTTTTAATGCAGAGCTTGGCTCACCATTAATCAAAGTCAAAGCCTCCCAGTGTCTGGCTGAGACAGAGAGAGAGAGAGAGAGAGAGAGANTTTATGCAGGTGATGAAAGAATGAAAGCCTTCTTAATCTACTGAAGAAGGTGGACAATCACGTTACATGCCTGGCAAATGCCTGACCTCTGCCTTCAATGCTGTTATAATAATGCCACGTCACCATAATTAATGTGGTATGGTGAGGGGTCAGTACATCAAATATGCTTGTTCTATGTCTTAATTGTAAATTTTTATCTCTTTATGAAGACTTTTCAAAGTAGCCAGTATTGGTTTTACACATTTATCCCCCAAAATGAGTAAGTCTCCAACTTTCCAACTCTCCTTCAGCTGTGGTCCCTTTGTCATTGCAAGTTCCTTATCTAGCGAGTTCCAGGTCTCTGACTGTTTTCCACATGCAGCAGAGCTTTCACATCTCAATTCCCAACTTGAAATTCCTGCTCTGCCTTAGTTCATTCTGAGCGAAAAGATTGGACAGAATGTTGCACTAATTGGTCATCACATCTTTTACCAGAGACCCATTCAGTCATGCCTATATGCAGACACACAGAAGTGTTTACTTTCACACAAGAAAAGTACCTTTGCCATCACACAAGCACTTACACAACTTACACAAGCACATACTGAGTTCCTGTTTCTCTTGTATTCTACTTGTGGTTTCTGATTTAAGATGCTGCTGCACCACTGAACCGTGCAGCCTCTTAATAGAAGCCCTGATACAGAAGGTCTTAATACGTGCCATTGTCAAAGGCACGTAACTTAACTTTTAGCTTGCTGTTAGTAGGAGCTCAGAGGGCCTAGTCAGGCATGACTACATGGTAATGGGCCTCTCTCAAACATTTAAAAAAGGGATCAGTTCAGCACCATGATTTTCTGTCAAGGAACCATGACTGGAAACATTCTCAAAATCAAACAATGCTGAAAATAGCTGCAAGTGAAAAAAAGAAACTTTAGAGCATTAAATGGTATACTTGCTCACAAACACACATTTCCTACTGTTACTTAATACATTACATAAAAATATCAGAAATAACAAGAAGCTCAACAGCATTCAAGCCCATACTTATATTTTTGCCTGCAGCTAGTATCTCACTTTCTGGGTTCAGGAACAGGATCCAACTTTATTAGAACAGGCATCAAATGAAATAAAAATGGCACCTGGAGAGCGCCTGAAGAACAGTCTAAGATGATGAAACTCTCGGACATCCTAGTTCTGATGCAGAGAAGCAGCAGTTAGAGGGAAGAAACAAGGAGAAGCCAACCCCCTAAAATAAATGGAAAGCCTCTGAAGGCTGTAAACTCAAAAAGCATAATGAGTGGTGAACTGAACACCCTCCATGGACATGTTTGCCTAACATCTCATCTGTTTTTAGAACCCCACAGAAGGCAGATCTCTTTAATTCATCTGGTTGTTTGGATTTCACTCTGCTGCATTGCATCTTAGTATCTTGAATACAACACACCCCATCTGACTTGCCCATAGAAGGCGGAGGATAGCAATGTTTGCATTTCTGTGGGAATAGCTTTCCAAACAGTGCAACTAAGTGCAGGGGGATTGTTTGTAGATATACTTGGCATTCTGTAGTTTGAGGGATTGTTGGCACATAATCTAGGTCAAGAAGGATGTGCCAGTACGATCAGAGAACTGTTGAGTATTAGGCCTAGCTGAAAAAGATAGCACCAGTCATGAGATTTGTGAACTTTTTCCTCATGCATTGTTCACAAAACCACCCCCACACTACCATTGAGTGCAGAAAGGAGCTGTAAAATGTGTAAAGAATGAAAAATACCCTCTCCTTCCTATGCAGTGGTGGATGGAGGTTAAGTGACCGAGATGGATTACATAAGAGAACATTGGTGCCATTTCTGTAGTTTTCACTACATGTACTTTCATTGCCTCCAGCTTGACTGGAGTACATATTTAACAATATATGTGGATATTTAGCATTTTGTCAAGAGGTAGGGAGTGCCTTTAACCCCTTGAATTAAATCATGCCACTCCAAAAAGAGATATAGTCTGGCAAATTTTCAGCAAACATAGACAAATATGACTAAATCCAGGCCAGGTGTGAATGATAGCCTAAGAAAGGGCAGTATAAAATCTCTCTCTCTCTCTCTCTCTCTCTGTGTGTGTGTGTGTGTGTGTATGCGTGTGTCTGTCTTCTGGAGAGCACAGGCAGTGAATGAACTCCTAAATCAAATTATTGATCAGTCCTTCCTCCCAGACACATGCTGAGATCTAGAGCAGTTAAATGGCCTCTTTGGTGAATCAGACTAAATCCCTTCAACTCCCTCCACACCTCCATTATTCCCATCTCTGTTCATTCTCCACTCTCCTGTTCTCCTCATTCCCAGTTTAGACCATAACCCTTCTAAGCACCTCTGCCTTACTGCTCTCAAGGTGGTCTTGTGGTTTTCCTTAATCTTACAGTAAAAGCTAAAGTCATGTCTAGCTCTACCAGCAGAGACTCTGACTTAAAGGACAACTTCACCGATTTTCAATCTTATCTCTGGCATTTATACCATAACCCCTGTTAATACTCTGTATCTCATGAGAAGGCTCAATTCATGCACCTCAAACTCACAGGAAGAGCAGACTTCTGACTTATCCTCTGACCTCGAGATGTCCTCAGGAAAAATGTAATTTTTGCAGTTTGATGTGTGACTGCATCATCAGGTGCAGGTTTGCTGAATTGAGCCTTTTTATGAGATACAGAAAGTACTTAAATGATTCAATAAGCATGTAATCTACACTGAGCTGTCATGTTTTAGGACACTCTTGTAAAATACAATACAATACCACACCTTTGCAATTAATCCCATGTCTTCTTCTTCTTTTCCTTTTGGCTTTCCCTTCAGGGGTCACCACAGCGAATCATCTGCCTCC
>VXCM01002267.1:0-24090 GCA_014773175.1 Lucifuga dentata
TTTATTCGGGCTTGGGACCGGCACAAGGTGGACACTGGCTTGTGCCCCCTTGAGGCTGCATTAACATCACATTATGACATGCACAATTAATTTACATTTACATCTTGAACATATGTGCTAGCTATAAATTATAAATAAACTATTATGCCAATAAAAACTGTCAAATCTGAGCCCAGGCAGGTTTACCCACCACAACAGACACTTTGTGTGCTTCTGAAACTTCTGATGACTGAACTTTTCATGTATTATCAAAGAACAGCATTTCTCATTTTTGCTGCTACTTTCCTGGCACAGCACAGCCCCGTCATGCCAGCTGACTCCCATAGTCCATGTACAAATCCACGACACTTGCAAGACTTATGAGACGTGTGCACAAAACCAGATCAATCCCTCAAAACATCCGATGTTAGCATGCCCTGACAACTCCTTGTTTTTACTTGGATAAAATTGTTGGCTACCTGTCTGAACTGAAATGTGAATGCAATTTAAAATGCATCATTTTGTACATCACAAAGTGTTATTACAAATGCAAGAGAGCTTATATTTGCATTATTTAAAAAAAAGGAGCAATCCTGATTTAAATGTGCTAAATAATCTAACTGAATATTTCCCTCCAAAATGAGAAATTCAACAATTCAAAAATGTGGAAAGTGATTAGGGACATACAATAATAGTGTAATTCTGAAATTACATTAAATTAGTCACATTTGGATATTTTACATCCCTTATGACAGGTTAGTGCTTAAAAACATTTCACAACACTTATGGCATAATATAAACACTTGAATGAATGAAAAAGAAATCTAAAAGTAGATAAACTGGCATTGCAAAACAAAGTGCTGCAAATGTGAGTCATATTACTTCACAGAACAACTTATTGCTGTCATATCCTTGTTAGCTATTTTCAACTTGTGACTGATGTTTCTCTCTGTCATTGCATTTTGTCTGTCATCTTCATGCTAGACATTAATCCTATTAATATATTAAATCATTTTGCAGTTTTGTGTCCATTGTGATGCAAGTTGAAAACAGATGATTCTGCCTTTTTTGGCCTTCTCGTGTTGCCTTAAAAACTCACATATCAAAGCTGACTGCTCTAACGAACCTGTTTTACAGCTTAAAAAGAACTGCTGTAGCACCACTTTGTCACAACCTCACTGCAATGTTCAATGGTTTTCCATTTGGTGTTCACAGTTTACTTTTTAATGGATGGTTAAGGGGTAATAGCAGGTTTTTAAACTTATTTTAGTTAGCTTCTGGGTGAGCCGGAGTACATTAGTGATGAATGTGGTTGACTATTGGATCATATTATATATTTGTCACTGATGCTGCTCATTTGCATGGTGGCACAGATTTCAGTACGACTCCATGCGAGTTTTCAAGGCAAGGCAAGTTTATTTGTATAGGACCACTCAGACAACAAGGCAATTCAAAGCGCTTTACATAGATCTAAAAAAGACATACAATTAAAATAAATAGGAATTAAAAATAAAATAGAACCAATAAAACAAATAGGATAAAAGGTAAAACTAAAGTTTAAAAAAATAAAATTGAAAGTTTAACACCTAAAAGAAGTGCTACAGTGCAGATATACTCTCAGATTTAGTAAAAGGCAGAGATGAACAAAAACATTTTCAGACCTGATTTGACAGAGCTTAGTGATATAGCTGACCCCAGACTTTCTGGAAGTTGTTTCAAATAACTGATGCATAGAAGCTAAATTCTGCTTCTCCATGTGTAGTTCTGACCTGAGGTAAAGTAAGCAGAGCAGTGCCAGACCATCTTAAAGATCTGACGGGGTCACAACACAGAAGCAGATCTGAGATGTACTGGTTATGAACCATTTGGTCATTTACAAACCAGTAGTAGGATTTTAAACTCTATTCTTCAGGAGACTGGAAGGGTCTAAGCATTTTTTTTGTCTTAGAATTCTAATTAAGTTACTTAGAATTCTAGCAGCAGCATTTTGGATGAGCTGAGCTGATCGCTCGTTTGGGAGGCCTGTAAACACATCATTACAATAGTCTAACTTACTGAAAATAAATGCATGAATACGTTTTTCTAAGTCATAAATCCTTTCACCTTAAATTTCTAGGAATATTAATATCAGTCTGTGTATTGATTAAGTATTTTTGTGTACTCTGGATACCTGAGACAAACTATACATCCAAATTCTGATGTACATAGATCCAAAAAAAAGACATAAATCTAAAAAACACATAAAATTAAAAGATTAAAATTAAAATGTCATAATGTGATGGTTTTAGAAATGAAGCCATGTTGTGTGTGATGCTAACGCTGCTGCTCTGTGCGCTGTCCAGCAGGGTGGTGCTGAAAGCTGGAGCTCAGGCCTGGTGGACCTCCAACAGGCCTTCTACTTTACACTCACAAACACTGAAAAAGCCACAACCAAACCCACACTAGACCGTTAAACCGAGACGATCTGAGAACCGTGAATGCACCATTAAAAGGTGGCTTTTATAAGACAACAATACAGGAATATCAGAGATTCGTGTAGACACAGAGAGGTGTCTGAGCAAACAAATCACGGTGAGAGATTCACGGCGAGAAATGCCTGAGACTGATTTCTATCACAGTCCTAATAACAAACTTCAATAAAACAAACGAGACGGAGCGCCCGGGGTTTTTATGCTGCTAAATTAAAATCCCATTCCCGTCACGTCAAAGCAGACAGGAAACAGCATCCATGCTGCACCTCCCCCCATAAGCTGCCCCATCATATCCCCACAACATGCACATAATAACGGCAGGTGGCTCGGTACCTTTTGTAGTCGGAGGAGAAGATCCCTCCGCTCGCTGGATCGTGTCCGTATTCGGGCTCCCCGACGCTGGAAGAGCCCCCTTTCTCATCGTTGAAAGCAGAGCTGGCGGACATTGCTGTGGCTTTGTTTTCTCCCCCTAGGAGAGCAGAGATGGAGATTTAATGCGGACAGCAGAGAGGTATCCTCGGCTCTTAAAGGCGAACACACACAGAGTTTCCGCTACTGGGATGCTCTGTGCGGCGGAGGATGATGGGTGGAAGAGGTGGTGCTCTGGTCATGTGGTTTAAAAAAAAACAAAAAAACAAACAAAAAAAAAAACAAAACTGTAAGCATTTAACAGTGATATTTTTGATTTATTCTGAAAATATAGTTCTGTGGTTCATATAAAAATATGGCTTAAATGTATCTAAAAGACCACAGGCCATTAGAAAGAGTGTCCATAAACTGTCAACTTTAATGGTTTGAAATGCTTTAGGGGGTGGTTATGTGTAGGTGTGGGGGGTAGCAGTGCGCCCCCTGGCGTAGAAACACGACGTCACTGTAGAAATGTATCATAAATTCTGTGATTGTGGGATAATGTTGGTATTATAGTTGATTTTTACAGCGTACTGGAATGAAATGAAACCAATGGTATTCTGGTAGGTAGGAAAAACAATTCTAATATTTGTTGCTGCTGTGCTCAAACATACAAAAGCACCGGTATGGTCCTTTAAATAGCTGAATCCATAGATGAGGCTAAAGTTGGCTCCGAATTGGAAAGTTAAGGTACTCGATAACACAGTAAGAGCACATATATTGTTAAAGTATTTATTTATTTATTTTTAGCCAGAGTCATGTATCCTTTATTGTATTTATATAACCTAAAAAAGGATGACCTGAAAGGCTATCGCCGTGATTTTTTTTTTTTTTTTTTTTTTTTTTTAAGCTAACGTCGTGATTGACAGGAGCGCGAGGCGTCGCGAACTAGCTACCTGCTGACAAGTTCAACAAAGTAACTCAGGTAAGCGACATAGCCTAACATTACCAAGCTAATGAAAGACACGTTACTTTTTGTGTGATTTAGCGAGAATATACAGAAAATATACTAAAATGTAGGTTAAAATAAACACGAAGAAATGTTCTCCGGTGGTTATGCAGTAATTTTACATTTTTACACCAAAACCACTCAGTAGCACTGCAAGAGACAGACGCAGCCATGCTAACTGTTGCGTTAATATGTTATTTTATGTCTCCTAGATCGCTTAGAGCAATGAATATTTCAGGAAAAAGTCAGCGAAATTCCAAGGACAAGGAACGCCTTTGGTCCTTCAACTCGAAAACGCAGTAGCGTTAGACCTACAGATAAGATGGCCATTCCACTTCGGAGACCAGTAGTTAAGGTAAGCTGAAGTAACTCTAGGTCTGATTCCCACAGTACATAAAGTACATTCCATTCAACAGGAGTTATAGAACCTAGTAGTGGCATTGTCTTTACAGGTGCTTGATGAAGATGGCCTTGATGTGACCCCTCGAAAGCTTTATGAAGCAGAACCAGAAGCCATGAAGGGCAAACCTCTTTGGTTCATTCCAGAGGATTTGTCCATCGCCTTCACAGATAAGACAGCATTCCTTTCAGCCTCTTTACTTTCCCTCTCCAGGTACTAGGCTGGAATGCTCTCTTCCACCAGCTGAAATAATGATCAAGCAGGATCTGCCTCTGACTTGGGAATTGCTAACTCTCTGGATTCTGCAATCGAATTTGCAACTTTACTTTAAGATCAAGGTCAACTTTATTAGTCTCCAAGGAGAAAGTTGGCTTAGGCATCAAGGTTACTGTTCCATACACACTCACATCCATTCTACCATTCAAACCTCAAATACAGCTATACACACATCATCATAAAGATTAAAGTGCCATGTGCTATAATACATTGCTAGGATAAAAAGTACAGTACTACTGCTAAAAAAGATCAAGATAAAATCTCCATATGTGTACTGGCTGTTGCGTAAACCATGAAAAATATGAAATACATCATCATGCCAAGACACAATCACAATACCTATAATCGCAATTAATACAATATTAGCTAACATCCAATGTAATAATAATAATAATAATATTAAGAATATAAAAAGATGATGATAAAAATAACCATGGAGCCTGTAGAAGTAGGATAGCCATAATGAGGGATAATAATCTTACATTATAATATTGATATCGATATTGATTAATCCTTAATTTTGTTCAGTAATTTTGTGGCACCAAGAGAATTTATACTTATTTGAGTTATATTTTGGCAGCCGATACCTGCAACCTGATGGTAAGAGCTCATATTCTTTATGGAGTACGTGGCTTGAATCAGATACGATTTTCCTCGCTTGTTTAATGACTGGTTCTTCAAATATCTCTTGTAAAGGTGTGAGGGAAAGCTGGCCCATGATTTTCCCTGCACGTCCTGTCAAGCAATTGATTTGGGATTTCAGTTTAACAGTTAGTTTACTAAACCACACTGTGATACCATAGCGGAGAATTGATTCAATAATCGCCTTGTAGAATGCCATCATAACATGTTTGTGTACTCCATAGAGTCTTAGTCTGCGTAGAAAATGTAAGCGCTGGCAAATCCGAGAACATACATATTCAACATGTCCTGTCCAACACAAACTCTGGTTGAAAATCACACCTAAATAGTTGTACTGTGGTACCTGTTCAATCATTTCTCCCTTAATAGAGATTGGCCCATAGTCAGCAACTGATTTAGGGTCCAGCACCATTTCTTTAGTTTTACATTGAATTTGTCTTTCATTTGCCGCTATGAAAGCTGCACTGCATAAATCCTTTACTAGACTCAGCAGTCCAATGTTTGATGTATTGATAAGGGGGTCAATGTAGAGAAGAAAATAACTACACTTTCATATACAGTACTTAAAACTGTTTTGTTTTCTTCTTCTACTTTCTACTTCATTATTGATAATCACTTTCTGACAGTTGCTTTAATGCTGAATGCTGAAGTCATACATGAGACCAGTAACAAAAATGTATTCTGATGCAGTGATGACATTGCTTTCCAGTGCAGATAGCAGTCCGTCTCCCAGAATGTCACTAAGTAAGATAAGTGAGGATACAAGTCTCCACCTGGACATGCTCGTCATTCCTCTAGGTTCATGCAGTTATTATTTACTTCTTCATTAAATGGAATGTCTCATTGCTATATTGCCACATCCAGCAGAGTCATATTCAGCAGAATACAATGTGTTCTAACGCATGGCAAAATAACAATGGGCATTCCAATAACAATGTGACAGTATTAATTAGTAAATTATTGTGTTATGATGCTATCTGTTTCAGATAGCTGTAAATGTTTTGTGCAGTTTTAATTTTTATCTTATGTCTTTTGTTCCTGTTAGTTGAACAGAGAAAAAGCATCGTTGTGACAGAACATGTGAGAGATGATATGCTGGATGAGGATGTCGACATCTATCTGACTGAGACACACACCATTTCACTGCTGGACATACCCAGCACCTTTGTGTCAGTGGATGCTGATGATGCTGAAGCTATTATGTGAGTTAAATTCTCTACTGGTTTTCTTCAATATTAGGCAAGATTGAAAATGTGCAACAGGATAACATTGAGAAGAGCCACACCAGGGACATGCACAGTTTAAGACACTTATCTGTTTGAATTGCCAACAGAGAGAACACAATTGAGATAGCAGCTAAATATCTCTGCCAGTATTTCTTGAATGTGGGCAGGGATATACTCTTTAATCAAGAATTGGGAAAATAGTTATTCTTTTTTGGTTGTCACAAGTTGTCATCTTCTACTTGTTTTTACAGAGAGATTAAAAATCGCTATGCTAAGGATCGCAACAGACTTAGCACTGTTAGGTACAAAGAAAAATCCATGCAGTCATTCAATGAAACATCCAGAGACAAAGATATCCAGACTGACTGCACTGCTGTGGTGGATGCAGGTTTGGCTTTATTATTAGCTTTGCTTTAGTTAGCTTATTTATTAATTAGTGATTTGTTCAAATTCATCAAAAGAGATGACGGGTTGTTTGTTTATTCCCTCTAAGGTTACTTAAAGCTTAAGAGAACACTGTAGCTTGAATATTTATGTTTGCAATCAGAATGGCATCAAACTAATCCCACATTAAGATCACATGTTGTCTCAGCTGTCACAGACATGTTATTCATATCTTATTGAAGGGCTTATTTTCTGGCAACTAAAAACACAAGTGCAAGTGTTTGCATCATAGTTCTGGGACAGAGACCTCTGACAACACATGTTCTGAGCAACATAGAGAAAATAATCTGGCAGCAATTTGATTTTTTCTAGTAGCAAATGTGGTTTGTTGATAGATCTCACACTGTTCATAATTTAATTTGGTTCATTCTAATTTCAATTCTTCCCAAAAAATCGCAACACTTGTAACAGAAGTAATTGATGCATTTGGCCTTCCAACTTTGATGTATTGTGATCCATCAATATTTTCACACACTACTAGCCGTCCTAATTATATTTCATTGGTCATAAACATTTAAATTATAAAATCTGCAGATATCTGGGTAGAACCAATACTTTGGTGCATGGTTAATAGTGCTCAGCCTTTCAAAGTGGACAGAGTGTTGAACTTCTGTTGTCTTCACAGGCACAACTGCTAGTGTCTCGGACATCTGTGACTGTTTCTCTGGGCACAAGAAGGATGAGACACCTCAACCAGAAGCTGTTATGAGCACTGGCACTGATCTAGAGAGCAAGGCTTCATATAGTCCTCTCCCACAGGGTAACAATGCTAGGAGGACACAGTTATTACATTATTACTCATAAAACACTTCCTAAGTGTCAATATCAGTATAAATGGTTTTAAATGACTTTAGTCTGAGAAAGGACTGCTAGCATGAGTAACATTTAAGGTACCAGGAAAACAACAAAATTTGTGCTTTTTGTTAGTGACGCTGCTGAAATTAGCGAGTTCTGCTGACACGTATTCACTCCCACCCTCCAGTAGACTGGAGAGTTCATCTAAGTATTAAAGGGTAATTTAACTGCATCTGGAAATACTAATTTCCTCTGGTTGAAGTTCTCGTCTTGCTGTGGTGCTGTAGAGCCTGACATCACTGATGACTGTGGTTACAGGTGTAGTAGAGCACACGTGAACACACCCAGTGATGGTTGTAGTGGCCAGAAGTTCATCAGTCTTAAAGCTTTTAACCAGAGGGGGGCACCAAACACAAGATATTCCTCAGATGTTAGGTTACACAAACATTCCTCAGTTCTTAAAGCATTGATTGTAGAAAATGTTGTTCAATAATATGAATTCTTTTATATTAAGTTGTTCCAAATGCTGAGTCACAGCCGCCGCTGTTCATGCTGTCAGAGAACTTCAAGAAAAGCTTATTAGTAATGGAAAGGAGCGTTGTGGAAAACATCTTTCAACCCAAACTGGCTGCTTACAAGCAGCTGCCCATACTTCAAGGTTAGCACGACACAGAATGATTTTTAACTTCAGGAGCATTCATCCACAGGTGACGGTGCATAAAGATGCTCTTTGGACTGGCCTCATTCAGTCCTTCCCTTGTATTAGGTTCACAGATAATGATTCCCAACTGGCAAGAGTGATGAATACTTACACCATGAATGCATTAAAGCAGCAACTTTATGCACCAGATCCATTTACTACATGTTTGGAATGTCTGATTTTCTTTGAAATATTTGGTCAGGTAATATCAAATGTGATTATTTGAATTAATGCTGTATTGTATATTTCATTAATTGTATAAGAGCCTGGCAGCGAAGTCGAGCATGACAGCACAGTTGAGCCTGGCAGTGAAGTCGAAAATGGCAGCAAAGTCGAGCCTGACAGTGAAGTCGAAAATGGCAGCAAAGTCGAGCCTGACAGTGAAGTCGAAAATGGCAGCAAAGTCGAGCCTGACAGTGAAGTCGAGCCTGGCAGCGAAGTCGAAAATGGCAGCAAAGTCAAGCCTGACAGCGAAGTCGAGACTGGCAGCGAAGTCGAAAATGGCAGCAAAGTTGAGAATGGCAGCAAAGTCGAGAATGGCAGCAAAGTCAAGAATGGTAGCAAAGTCGAGAATGGTAGCGAAGTTGAGAATGGTAGCGAAACTGAGCCTGGCGGTGAAGTCAAGCNGTAGCAAAGTCGAGAATGGTAGCGAAGTTGAGAATGGTAGCGAAACTGAGCCTGGCAGTGAAGTCAAGCCTGCCAGTGAAGTCGAGCCTGGCAGCGAAGTTGAGCCTGAGGAGCAGGAAGACGAGGCTGTGGAAAGCCCTCTGACTCCAGCGCTCGAACCTCTCTGGACTTTCAGTTGTGAGCTAACGAGAGGACGCAGAGTCAGTTCCTTAACCTGGAACAAGAAGAGCCTGGTAACACATACACACAGACACACAGACACACAAACACATACACACACACAAACACAGACAAAATTGCTGCTGCAATCTGGAACATACAATAGCTGCATGTTAATAATGTAGCATATCATGACCTTTCACTCNTGCTGCTGCAATCTGGAACATACAATAGCTGCATGTTAATAATGTAGCATATCATGACCTTTCACTCAGTGTCACCTGAGACAGGAAATCGATTTAACTGTTCATTAGCAACATGGAACATTAAGTAGAACTAGTGCAGTGCCCATTAAAAACATGCCTGTTAGAACCGGGCCAGACTTTATGGTGTGCGCCGCAGCCTGCCATTATTGCCCAGGGAGCAGAGCATATTCCGCTGCGTCCGGAGCATATCCTGCCACGCGGACTACTTTTTACCAGCACACCGCAATTCGAAAACTGCTCATCCAAACAACTTTGCACGTGACACTGCATATCCTAAGCATTATATCTGCCGAATTTCAGCAGATACAACATACAGTGCCGCTAGAGATATGAGACAGATGGACAGACAGAGGTTTCTGGCTTTATAGTTAGATATTTTGTAAGTCATGAGATGCCTTTTGTGCCTTAGAATCTCTGTCTTCCTTGTTTAATTGTGTAGTGATTGCATGATGCAATGCATAACATCAAATGTCTCTCACCTAACTCAGACATTTCTCTCTGCAAGGACCTCCTGGCAGTAGGATACGGTGACGTTGACTTGAAGAGCAGTGAACCTGGCCTAATCTGCTGCTGGTCCATCAAAAACCCCACAGTATAACTAGACCTATTTTTGGCCTTTATTTCATTCCCAAAAATTTAATGATAATAGAAAATATTTGACAGTTACCATTTGTCTCTATTATGCATACAAAACTTTGGATTTATTCCTGTTGCGTCTCCTTTGCAGTGGCCTGAGCGTGTCTACCACTGTGGGAGTGGTGTGATTTCTCTGGATTTCTCAACCAACAACCCCAGCCAGCTGGCTGTGGGGTTGCACGATGGCAGCATAGAAATCTATGACATCCAGAGTCGACACAACAAGCCCATTATCAGTAACAGGAGGTGATGATTGAGTATGCTCTTATAATATAAAAATAATCAGGGTTTCTTATCATAAATCATAATCCTCAGTCGCTTGTGCATTATTAGCATGACACTTTGTATTTTTCTTAATGAAGCTCTGAACTCATCACTGGCAGCATTTTTATTTGTGTGCAGAAATAAACCAGCTAAATTCTGTATAATTTTTGAAACTTACAGATTTCCTTAAAACTGATTTCCTTTCTGAAGTGTTTCTACCTGCCTAATGTTTGTCTTCTTGTCTTTCTTTCTTTACAGTGACATTTCCAGTAACATGAGTCCTGTATTGCAGATCAGGTGGACTGAGCATGGTAAAAAAAACGGAGAATTTCTCATCTTATCTGCAGACTGCAAGATTACCAGCTGTTTCATCTCCAATGACAGCCTTCAGTGCATCGGTACTATACTCAGCCACCACCAATTATGATTTAATTTTATGGGTGTTAAGTTGTTGGGTTTTATTTTTTTATTTTTTATTTTTTTTTAGTATATGTTGTTTCAGAAGTAAACATAATGGCAATATTGTCCCTTTGCATAACAGAATTCACAATAATGCAAAAAGATATTAGATACAATATAACTTGGATTTTTTATTTAAATGATTGCAAAACATGCTTTTAAAAGGTATGGACCAGCAATGCTAAACTGAAATTCCATTTCAGACGTAATTTCATATCTCAGTGAATTTAAAAATAAACTTTGCTTCAACATTTTAGCAATATAATATCTTAAAGGGTTTTGGCAAAACAAAAACAGAACCACCCAATTAAAATTTTTAAACATTCAGAGAAAAACACATTTTCTTATACTCATGTTAAAGTTGAAAGTGATGTACTGATCAACTCCCTTTTGGCTCTTTGTTTCCGCAGACCTAATAACACTAAAGAGTATACGTAATAAGGAGAGGGCTGAACAGAGCATGGCCAAGCCAGAAAATGTTCTGGCTGCAGTGACTTCTGGTATTTGTTTTGACGTCCATCCACAGGTAAGTTGGTCACAGAAGTTTCATTTGCTGCTTTCTACTGAGCCTCGTCCTCAAGCAAAAAAGTTTGTTTCTGTAGAAAAATATAATTACATAAATGTCAGGTTGTCTAATTCTCTGATGATGACTCTGACTTCATACATTTTGGGTTTTACTGTATCATGCATTGACATCATATTTCTTGACTGCACTGATTGCATTGTTCCTCCAGGATTCCTACATCTACCTGGTTGGTACATGGGAGGGCCTCATCCACAAATGCTCCTATAACGACAGTGAGCGTTTTCTGGGGACTTACAGAAGACACATCGTGAGTCCTATGACATAACAGTGTCGGCTAAATGATATGTAAAATTTCTAAATGCCCACATTATAAATGAAAAATATTAAATCTTTTTTTCTCTGACAAGGGTGATTATAAGCTAAATAAAACACCAAATGAAATTCTGTGGGTACCTGTTGCTCATATTTGGCTCGTTCTCAGTGTCCTGTGAACAAAATCGCTTGGTGCCCATTCAACCCTGATGTGTTCCTGAGCTGTTCTTCTGACTGCACCATCCAGATGTGGAAGCAGGGCCGATTTACCCCCATTTTAAGCTTTGCCTCCAACCAGGAAGCCGTGCACAACATCAAGTGGTCCCCACAGTGGGCCACAATATTTGGAGCTGTTAATGAAAAACAGGTGGAGATCTGGAACCTAAAGTCAAGCCTGTAAGTCAGACTGAGGAGAAAAGTTGCCCGTTTTGTGCTCAGTGTCACTCAGTTGTACTCATTTTTGTGTCCAACATGTACTTGATGTCCTTTAGGTTGCACCCGACCATTGTGCATCCAGCTGCTGCTGCAGGTGTGGAGATGACGTCGCTGCTGTTTGCTGCACAGACAGACTGTGTGCTGGTTGGTGACAGTGAGGGACAAGTGACCGTCTACCAGCTCAAAAACCTCAACGCTGCAGAGGGCAACCAGGTAAATCCGAGGATGTCTGATTTAATCAACTTTTCTCTTATCATTTTAATGTATCCTAGTCAGAAAAACCCAAAAAACATTCTAATGTTGAAACACCCAAAGAAGATTATGAGTAAGAAGATGCAACAAAACAAATCAACTTTTCACAAACCAGCCTGCTGTAGAATGTCTGTTTTGATGATTGAATGTTATAAACTATCATCACACATTTTGCTGAAATTAATATACCGCTGTTTGCGCTAATAGATTTTTCTGTTTTTATAGCATTTTATAATGCCACTCACACGGCAAACAAAACTCAGTTCCTCTTTTGCTCTTTTCTTTCAGGAGGACATTTTGGAAGAGTTCGTTTCTAAGTAGATTACTAGTAAAGATTATTCAGTTGAGTTCAAAAACTGCAATGTAAAAAAATTAATAGCTGTCTGGCTGTTTAAAAATGTCATACATTTGATTTGTAATGTTCTTTCTTCAGGTGTTTTTAGCTTAATTAAGTTCCTAATCTTATTTATTTGCCTGATGGTTTGTTGTTTCCTTTAGAAACATTTTAGGTTTTTGTTGACATGGTTCGTAAAATTAATTTAATCATTTCTGGTATTGAAAATTTTGAAAACTGCTGAAAACAGTCTAATTGAATGAATGGAATAAACGCTTATCTGTATTTTATGTGTAGTTTTTAAAAATTTCTATCGTTTCTATTTTCTGTTTCTGAAAACTGCAGAACAGTTAAAAACAAACAAAATGAAATACATATAACTTACAGTACCAGTGGTAGGAAAAAAACTGAATAAAAAAATNAAACAAACAAAATGAAATACATATAACTTACAGTACCAGTGGTAGGAAAAAAACTGAATAAAAAAATAAGATAGTAGATTAAAGTAAAGTTACAGTCCTGCACACCTGCACAGGTGTTTACAGTCATTCTGGCTGATAAGACTCATTTAAGGTTGAAGTTGGACAGAGCTTTGCTGCGAGTCTGCAAGGTCACCAGACTCCAAATATTAGCATTCCTCCGAGTTTTATGATAAAGGTTTAAATTGTGCTGCCCTAATAAACCTATCAGGAGAGTCAGTCAAGCATAGTCTGACCTGAAGAGATGCCTGGTCAGACAAAATGAGTGAAAACACCTATGTGGGCTTAACATAATTGTACAGAGCTTTTCAATGTGAAAAAGTCATTATTTAAATGTAAATGCAAAGTGGTAAATGTTAATTTAATGGATTATTTTATGTTGAATGGTAGCTAAAGTAAAATGAAAACCAGCATCAACTAACCATGTGTAAAATGGAGTTTTGTTTTTGGCAGTAAACAAGTCATTAACTTAGAGTCGAGTGCACAAGAATGCATCAGATAACACAGTTACTGTGGGTGAGAGTGAGTTCTTTCATCCAGTCAGGCTCCGATAAATGCATCATCACACTCAGAGCAGCTGCTAACGACAAACTCCTAAACAGAAAGCAAGAGACAAGTTTGAGTTTGCGAAGATACAAATCTGCAGTCTCTATGACAGAAAACATGAACTTTAGGTTGTTTTCCAAACTCACAAACCAAATTTGTGTTTCCTGTTAGAAATCCTACATGTGCTACTGTGGAACTTTTTCAGATTTCAGAATTTTCAGCTGCTGCACGTGGTTCATGAGATGACATGACAAGTTCAGATCAGCAGAAAATCATTTGTTAAACCCGTTCTTTCCTAATCCCTCACCCTGCATGGTAAACCTGTTTTAAGACATTTCCATTATAATTTTCCATGTAACATTATCAAAAATTACTTTGTCTCAACATTCAAAATTGTTTAATGCATTTTCTGCTGCATTAATCTGAATGAACGGAATATGTGCTTTTATGCAGTTCTTTCACATGGATAATTAAAAGTAGACTAACTTCAATCAAAACGATAATCACATTTCTAAAAAAAACAAATTCTAACTGAGACGTTTAAAATCATACTGATTGAGCACAGCACTGAGGGATTCTGAAATCCCTCAGTGAGACGTTTCCCTTCCCTGTGTTTGATGCATTCACTGATTTCACTGATAATAGAACAAACCAAGACTAACTTGCTTTTTGTTCGTGTGTAAAGGCCTGAAACTGCTGATGGTGCAGATTCAGACCAAAGATTCATGACCAGAGATTCACATGAGCTGTAGTAAAACATGATGCAACCAGCAAGTCAGCGTTATATTTTTGATGTGATCTATGACTCTGTAAGGTCACGGGAGTTGCTTGAGTAAGCTTTTCTGCTGGCTTAAATTAAAACTCCATGAGCAACAACGGTGATGGGAAGATATAAATCCCATGATGACAGGTCACAGACACAGCATGTGACTCTGGCTGAGATAAACACATGGAAAATGGTCTCCACACTGGTTTTTTGTTCTCGATATGAAAAATGAGATCTATTCTGGTTTTCCCCTTACATAAGTATAGTAAGCACAGTCTGGCGTTATGTGGTCAGCGTTACATCCTTATTCCGCTTTAGGAGTACGTTTTTACTTTGTGTTTCTCGTTCTCTCTGGGAAGTGAAGCTAGAATTGAAAGTGTGGTGTTGATAGTACATGTACAGACGTACACACACTTCATACATGTTTTAATGTTGCTATTCAGTTTTTCTACAGAAATGTTCACTCATTTTATTCAGCTTTCATTCACTTTTCATAAGCTGAAAATCTTCAAGACTTCATGTTATATACAGCATTTTGTTTTTCCTAAAGTTTTTCAGAAGGGCATATCAGGGGTATTGCTACATTCAAGTCCGCGTGTAAAATTCAGCATCCAAGATCAGAAGTTGGCTGATGTGTTTTTTAGGTTCAAAGACAAAATTGACTTTGGCACTCACTTTGTATAAAGTCAAAGCAGGAAGGATTAAAATTTGATCCCTCATAACGCCATGTAGTTTGTTATAGGTTAGTATAGTTATTTTATAATAACTCATTTATATTTGTCTTATGTGTTCCAAGGCAATAAATACATGTCGTACAAATTTTACATAGATAGATAGATAGATCATCTTTGTTTGAAGTGGGATTTTTTTTTTTATTCCGTTTTATGTTTGAGTTGGGTTTTGATAAATGAGCTGCAGGATTTCCCAGAACCGACCTAACATATTTCTTCAAAAAATACTAAAATCTATGACAAAAACATATAAGGAGATGACATGAGAGATACAATAGTCACAGCTGAGACAGACTTTATTCCTAAATGACGGACTGCACCTTTAATGCTCCTGGATGCGCCTCGTGTGTGGGTCCGTGGAGGTGGAGCTCAGGGACAGACCCGGCAGACACACCGCAGTTCCTGGAAGCGGACAAAACTGCTTGAAGTTTCCTTTCAGTTGCAATCGGATGTTGATTATTGATTATTATTGATTGCAGACGGTTGATTAAATCGGATGGTTGTGGAAGAAAATTTCCCCATGATTGAAGTATCGATCCCGTCCACGGAGAGGGAAGAGGATGAGTCGGGAAAGTCCAGAAAGGTGAGGACTGCCTGCTCTTCTGCTTCAATCTTTTATCCTCTTTGCATTTTAAACATTTAAATATTTTCCCACGGTAACATGTTTTGTTGATTTATGATATGGAGTCTTTAAATGCGTGTATTGTTTGGCGGTGAAGGAGAAACGCGGCGCCAGGTGAGAATACCTGCAGGAAGAGAAGCTTTCTATTTGCATGTCAGGGAAAAAGTACTACCATCACCACAGTTTCAAGTAAACTGCGTGTATTTAAAATGTAAAATATAGAAGTTAAATAGCCCAAATAAGTAAAACCACTTATTTATGTATTTATTTTACTTTGGTGCATTATTTTATGATGTGTATGATCTCTGTAATTTGACACACACCTACAGAAAATCGTGTCCTATGAAATCAGATCTTTAAAGGAGCATACCGGTGATTACTGAGAAATTAACAGCAACCATCCCTTACGCTATAGCAGGCGAAACATTGAATTTTAAGATGTGTCACCAGAACATTTGATTTTGAAAGATTAGGAGATTTGGCAAAATAGCAGGAAAACTAAAATATGTTTTGGGAATGGTTGTCAGTAATGTAACGTATGCAGGTATTATTTACTGGGGTGACATGCAAAATCACCAGTATGGTCTTTTAAGGACTTGGTTACACCTCTCATATTAATACAGAAATGCATTATTTTGTGTAAGTAAAAGTTTATTGGTTATAGCATCTTTCAAGAGCAAAGGTCACAAAGTGCTTCACTTTTAAAAAACATCAAAATACAATTATAAAATATACAATACGTTACCCAAGAAATATCCACATAAATAAAAAGTTTCCCAAAAGCTAGTTTAAAAAGATGGGTCTTAAGCTGCTTCTTTTTTTTTTTTTTTTTTTTNTTTTTTTTTTTTTTTTTTGGCTTTTCTGCTTTTTAAAAGACTCCACTGTGTACATACCTCTGGTGGAAACTTAAATATGACTCACCTAATCCATATTTAAGTTCCAAATATGGAGTTGGTGCTGAATTGATCTGTAAGGACCTTAGACTCTCAGACAGTCGTCACCGAGCTGTAACTTCATAAGTCACACTAACACCCAGATTCAATCTGGCAAGAATGAACACACGTCTGGGGAATTTGCTTCAGCTGATCCACGGCAACACACGAAGCCATTATACTCTGTACATCTTATTTCATTCATGGTAATCTTATTTTTGTCTTGTTTCAAGGCTGCAATTAGAGGACAAGGACATCCAGTAGCTTTTCCTGTGCGAACACTCAAATATGCAGCTTTCACAATGCTTGTATACTCTTGGAATATAATGATCTCATGTTTTAGGGGGAAGAATTGTGCTGGATGACCTCACAATGAATCAGAAATAAGTCGGCATACCATAGAAACAGGCAGAAACCAGTCTGACACGGCTTTGCACACCTACAGTTAAACAGTTGTGTTTACGCGCTGCAATAAGCAGAATTTGCAGATTTATGTGCGCCGACTTCCTGATGAAGAATGAGATATTTGATACTCTGCATCTCCTCCTGCTGGACAAATGTCGGCATTGATAGTTGATGCAGGCAATTAAAGAATCAACATCAAAAACATCTTATTTTCATCTTAAAGTGGCTTTTTTTCATCATCCCGGGCCATAAAATATCATTACACAGCGAAAATCTAACGTTGGATTCCTAATTGGTGTTTACTATTATTTAAAGGACCATACCGGTAGTTTTGTATGTTTGAGCCCAATAAATACAACCTCCATATGTGTTGCATTACTGCCACCCATTTCCCAAAACATGCTACTGGAGCGGTAAATATTAGAATTGTTTTTCCAACACTCCAGACTGCCATTGATTTCAGTTCTTTCAAATAAGCTTAAAATAAGTAATCCATCACAGCGAACACAATGTCTACTAAATTATNACCTCCATATGTGTTGCGTTACTGCCACCCATTTCCCAAAACATGCTACTGGAGCGGTAAATATTAGAATTGTTTTTCCAACGCTCCAGACTGCCATTGATTCAGTTCTTTCAAATAAGCTTAAAATAAGTAATCCATCACAGCGAACACAATGTCTACTAAATTATNTTCAGTTCTTTCAAATAAGCTTAAAATAAGTAATCCATCACAGCGAACACAATGTCTACTAAATTATTTGTCGAAGTTACTTAATCTAGTTGATCCAGTGTTGAGCTATGCAGAAGAAAATGTGTCTCAGCAAGGGAATAAAAAAAATAAAATATGTCCCAGGAGAAGAAGGCTTTTACCAAGAATTTAATACAATCGTGTCTTCTACATTTGTGAGTGTTGGCAGGGGAAACATTGAATTTTAAAGTGTATATCACCTGAACATTTGATTTTTAAAGATTAGGGAATTTGGTTGAATCACATGAAATTAAAATATGGTTTTATATTTTGGAAAATGTTGTCGGTATTGTAGTCAACTATCAGCTGACTAAATCAGTCAACTCATGCCATGCCCACAAACCACAAGCTCCTCCCAGTTGTAGCAAAAGCTAAATCTCATCATGAAATTGGGAAAATATGACATATAATTCACATTTCTGCTCATTAAAATGATATTTGCTGACCTTAAGTTTCCACAAAGAAAAACATATATAACATATATTATCACTATGAGGAAAAGAAATGGCTTCTGAATAAATCCTGTCTCTCCTCTCTGGAAAGCTTTTCAGAGTCGATGTCCTGTTTAATGAGAGGAAACATTATGTGCTGAGGAGAAACGGTGAATTCCAGACTCTCCACAGAAAGGTACGTACGAATATCCTGCTGTCCTGCTGTTTATAATTCCTGAGTTAATGATGAGTTTTGATCACATAATGTATGTATTTTACTATTGAATTATTTATGTCAACCAGACACATCTTTAATACAAAGGCATGTGACTTAAAATCCTAATGGAACAGCATTTTGATGGTCTCTTGCTTCTTTTCTTTGTGCTTGTTGTAAAAGGAAATGGTGGCACATATCACAACTCAAAAATTAATATTAAAAAATCACCAGTACTCACCGGTGCCGGTAAAATATTCCTTTAACGTTGTATCTTGTGGTACAGCTTCGGAAGATCATCCACACTCCGGACTTCCCGAGCAAAAGGAACCCCCACCTGAGGACCAAGCCTCTGGAGCAGAGGAGGCAGGAGCTGGAAGATTACATCCAGGTAAGAAGTCAGACATTTTCCAAAAAAAAAAAAAAAAAAAAAAAGGGAGCTCAGACATTTTCCAAAGTCTTCCTGGGCTGAATCTCATGTCAGGTGTAAATAAAGTTTTTATGAATGAGTGAATGTGGCTGCATGACGCTATTTGCCCTTTTTTTGACACATTAAATCTGGCACTGTGTTTCATGAATTTTTTAAAATTAGCTGTAACTGATTGCATACAAGATATCCAATTTGTAATGGAATAAAATAAAACATTTTACAAAAACAGAAAGACACCCCCCACAAAAAAAAGAAAAAAATTTATCTATCTATCTATCTATCTATCTATCTATATAGATATAGATATAGATAGATAGATAGATAGATCTATCTATATAGATATAGATATATAGATATATATATATATAGATATATATATAGATATATAGATAGATCTATCTATATAGATATAGATATAGATAGATAGATAGATAGATAGATAGATAGATAGATAGATAGATAGATAGATAGATAGTATTATAGTATTTTTTGATACTTTACACACAGTTCAGGACCTTTGGGTTTGTCAAACTGGATGCATTTCTTTTGGCGTCAAATCACAAATTTTGCAGCTTTGATGATGTTACATACACACACACACACACACACACACACACCTTGTAGCTAAGTTACACTACAAAAATNACACACACACACACACACACACACACACCTTGTAGCTAAGTTACACTACAAAAATGAGTCTTGACATTCATGGCCGACCACCTCATAAATCGGCCGAACCAGAAACACACTTTTATAAGTCATTTTGTTCTCTGCGGACCAGGAGATCATCTATCAAAATGAAGACGTGCCGCAGGTGCTGTTAGACTTCCTCCACCTGAAACACTTCCACACAGGGAACAAGATCAGCAGCCTGGAGTAAGTCCCGCTGAGTCCTTTAGGTTGGACATGTGTCTCTATATTTAGATCCTCTATTTGTGTATCGGGAGCAGCATCATAAAAATAAAGCCCAAACATTTGTTACAGCAGCAGTGCTGCTAATCCACAATATAAAAACCAGAGAGGGATTAAAAAAAAACAAAAAACAGCGCATCTGTTTCTGCTTCAGTGGCTTTATGCTGCTTTCGTTGTAAACTCAGAACTCGGAATTTTCGACTCCCAACTGGGAAAAGTCAAAGAAAACACGAGATTCTACCTTGGAAAGTCAGACAAGCTTTCCAACCACTAGTTCAGTAAAGACATCGTTTCAACATGGCTGCAAACAGTAAGAAATTAACGTTTAGAAGCATTTTCTTTAAACGGACAGGGTTAAACATGTAACACTGGCAGCAGCTGCAGCAGCTGTTCTGAAACGATAAGTAGCTCATAAAGGTTAAACCGTAGCTTTTGTTTTGCTCTACATTGTTTCCCATTTTGTTAGCTTGAATGCATGATGGTCATAAATGACGTAATTCAGAGTTCTGACTTCCCAGTTCTGAGGAACAACAAACGCAGCACTAAAGCAGTGTTCTGACTTCATCATCAATAATATAAAACATATTATAAATTAATGTTAATGCATATGATGTGAACTACAAAGAGTAGCTTTACCTTTCTTAAAGGACCATACCACCCATTTTGCATGTCTAAGCCTAATACAGTATATTAAATTTTCATACATGTAAGGTTACTGACAATCATTTCCCAAAGCATACTACTGGAATGGTGAATTAAAAATGTTTTTCCTACCTTCCAGACCTCCATTGGTTTCAGTTCATTCTGCTATTAAAATCAACTTGTTGATACTGTAAACGTTCTTGGGATAGGTAATCCATCATCACCAACAAGACGTGTATTCAGGTTTTTTTAGAAGTTATGTAATTTTAGTGTTTAAGCTCAATAAAAAGCGTGGAGTGAATGTATGCCTCCACCGGGGAATATAGTCCCAAAAGAAGACCTGCGTTTATGGAAAAATTTAAAGGACCGTGACTTCATAAGGCTGTGTAACTATTAGCAGGAGAAACATGGATTTTTAAGGTGGGTGTATCACTTGAATATTTGATTTTGAAAGATTAAGAGATTTAGCAAAATATCAGGAAAGCAGAAATACGGTTTTATCCTTTGGGAAATGATTGTCAGTAACTCATGAAAATTAGATATATTAGGCTCAAACATGCAAAATGGATGGTATGGTCCTTTAAAAAATATTTTAGTTTTAGGAATAAATTTACTGCCTGAATTACATATATGACTCTTAATCTGAGCTGTAAACACCCATTAATCATTATTTTGACCATTTCTGTGGAGAGTTAAAAGCTTATTTTGGTATAATTTCAGATCACTTGATGACTTGGACAACCAGGCTTACAGGTGAGACCTTTAGTAGCATCATGTTTTCTTATTTCTAAAGAACTGTGATACAAGCCTTATATCTTATATCTATCAAATCTAAATCCTGTGCGGTAATATGTGTTATGGATCTCGCTTTTTAACCACTTTTACACAACTTTTGCCAAGAAGAGATCCTATAGAAGCTGAAATGTACAGTAGTCATCCAAAAGCTGCATCTTAAGATAGACGTCTAAAGAAAAACATGAAAGAAAAGTTCAAATTCAGTTGAGGACAGTTTTTTTTTTTTTTTTTTTTTTTTTCTCCTCTGCTTCCAGAAATAACAAAATTTATTCTTGCTTGCTTCCATTTTTCTTGGCTTAACATAGCATTTACTGTTTCCTACTCTTGGGAATGTTTTAGTTGTTTGAAAATTTCATCCAATTTCTGTTTCAAAACTGAGAACGGTTGAAACTAAACCATAAAGCTTCTACAAATACACGATATTCTCTATCTCGGGCCTGGGATCGTCCCTGTGCCTGATAAGCATCACCAGCTAAACCAAAACCTTCTCGTAACTTCAATGGAAAAACATATACGTCATTAGTTTTATTTAACCTTTATTTAAAATCTCATTGAGATAAAAAAAAAAATCTCTTTTTCAGAAGAGACCTGGACAAGATGGCATAAAAATAAGTTTCAACAAATACAAGTTTTAAGAGTACAGACCGTATACTTTACAACACACAACATTCAAATCAAATGAATGCAGTGCGGAAGAAGCAAATTTACTTCATAGTTTTGCTCTTTGTTGCAAATTGGTAAAATATTGGTCTGACATTTTTGGAATTTTTTCTGAAATATTTGGAACACATATTGAACCAGATCCAATTCTAGTAATTCTGGGTATTTCTGAACGGACTCTTCAGTGGAAGAAAGTACATCAATTCCTTTCCCAGAGTCTAACTGCTGCAAAAAAAAACTCATTCTCAGATAAAAGAAGGATGTCCCACATCTAAACAACGGACCGATGAACTAACTAATATTTATCACCTGGAAAGAATAAGATATTTACAAAATGATAGATTAGATTACTTCAGTAAGGTTTGGAAACCGTTTATGGTATATTTGAAGCTGTGTTGATTTTTCGAATACCAATATTTTTGTTATGGTTCTTTTTTTAATTCTGCTATAATTAAGGTTTTTATGTTATTGAATTTCTAATTCAGTTGAGCTGCTGCCCTGTCTTATTTATTTATTTATTAATTATTATTATTATTTACTTAGTTATTTAATTATTTTTCCTTTCTTATCCATGGGGTGTATATTGTTTGGAAATATTTGCCTTATGTTATTACTGTTTGCTGTTAAGTTTAGAAATTTAAAAAAAAAAGGGCCAACATTCAAATCAAAGGGATTTCTCTAGAAAAAATATATTTGTCTCAATTGACAGTCTAAAACAAAAACACCAATTTCCTGTTTCTTATATCGATTTGAATTGTAATAAATTGAAAATTGAATATGAATAATAATAATGTTAATGCCTGTCAACGAGAAGCTCTTTGATTCTTCAGTTTTCAGTCACCGCATCAGCGCGTGTTGGGATTTTTTCAGGATCCTTACCTGTCCGGCAGCTCGTCAGGTAAGAACAGATCCTTTCTGTTTGAGTCCATTTTATTTTGTTAACAGATAGGACACAGGAATGAAGCCATGTGTGTCTGTGTTACAGGTCTGCCGGATGTTGTTGTGGACGGCGTCCTGCAGGGGTTTTACCCGCGGGACGTCCGGGTCAGCTTCTTTACCGCCTCCAAATCCAGCCCGCCAAATCTCAGCGAGCCCAAGCCCGCTCCGTCCTTAGAGAGCTAAAATATAAACACTGGATTTATTAAATTATAGAATATAGAACCAAGCATACGATGCCATGAGACTGATTTTAAAAGCCATCAGCATAGAATAACACAATAAAAAAGTGAGGTCGTGTGGAAGATGCTTTTATCTGAAATGCCCAGAATATTTTGGGTTTTTTTGGCTGACGGTCCTAGCGGGACTGAAAGCAATAAATCAGATTATTCATATGTCTTTTATTCATTTTAAGGATAGTAATAGATGTAAACTTATGTGAAGGTAGGATTTTAGGAGTTTGGAAAACTTGAGTACCAAGAGGGAGACATGGGTTTGTTTTTAAAGTGTTTTAGTTGATTTAGTCTGTTAAAGTTTCATTTGAGCAGGATACAGACTTTAGAAATGAGCCTTTATTACTTCATCCTTACAGCAAAATAACGCAGTAATATTCTAACCAAATTATTTCACATACAACTATGCCAAATATTAACATGCAGACTAATGCTTCTTGATGTTTTGTAGCAGTTTTTTAGTGGATTTGTAGATATATAGATGTACTGACAAATTCCTTTTTTTTTTTTTTTTTTTTNTTTTTTTTTTTTTTTTTTTATCATTTGTTGTAATAAAATTACGATAAAGCCAGAAACCTCATGCTTCCTCTTGTGGAAAATCAGTATTTGCATTTAGAAGCTGAAGCAGGAGAGGTTTAGTTTTCTGCAAATGAGAGATGTTTCCTGGCAAATAAAAAGATCGGAACATTACAAATCAGTTTTAACATGATTGAATCCAAATTGCCTTTAAAGGACCATACCACCCCTTTTTGCATGTTTGAGCTTAATTTATTAAATTTTCATACATGTTACATTACTGACAATCATTTCCCAAAGGATTAAAGCCATATTTCAGCTTTCCTGATATTTTGCAAAATCTCTTAATCTTTTAAAATGAAATATTCAAGCGATACACCCACCTTAAAAATCCATGTTTCTCCTGCTAATAGTTAGGCAGCCTTATGAAGTCATGGTCCTTTAAATTTTTTGATAAACGCAGGTCTTCTTTTGGGACTATATTCCCCGGTGGAGGCATACATTCACTCCACGCTTTTTATTG